>OU343220.1:231773226-231944186 GCA_910596185.1 Chrysanthemum makinoi | reverse complement strand
TTGAGTTATATATACATATTGGTCATCCTATGATTATTCCCATGGTATTCTTTGGACTTGATGGTGATTAGGAACCCATGACACCCTAAGAAGGTGTATGGTAGGAATAGATTAGTTTGGAGTTGATTTGAAGGGATTAGAATAGGTTTTGTCCGAGAAAAACTATTTTCGATAAGTATTTAAAAGTGTTCTGTCCTTGTTTTGATTTTCTGGAAAATCCGACAGTAGGCACGATATTTTAGCCTTGATATTTAGAAAATATACTTTAAAACGAACTGCGGGCCTTGAACGGATAAAAATGGACTTATAACGAAGAAGTTATGGATTTTACAAGTTTGACGACGAAATAAATAGTTTTCTGAAATTTCAGCAACATATATTTATCTTGTTCGGGTCAAAAACGAGCCTTAAGCTTCACAAATTATTTCGACTTCTCAAAAATATATTAGTTTACTTTGATACGAAGCTAAGGACGATATAAAAAACGGATTTGAAACGACAAAGATATGCACTTTTTCATAAACTTGCCGTAACTATTATTTTTAGAAAACTATATTATTTTTCGCACAGATAAATTACGTAACTAAAATCACCATATTTAACCCCTTATTATCTTTATGTTCGAGACCTTTTGGACGAAAACTCTTGAACTGAAACTTTTAGATATCGATGCAAACTTTCCAAAACCGTCGAAGTTCGTTTCTCTAACGGTCGACGTACACCGTTTTTAATGACTATTTTCCGGAGCCATTTTTGTTAATTTCATGATATTTCCGATGACATTGTTTTGCGACGAAAAGTGTAAATTTCACCAAAAATCATTATAAAACCATTATAGGATGACATTTTAATGTAAAACATGTAAAGTCATTTTTGAAGGGTCAAGACGTCAAAAGAGTATTTTTCGACGACGAGTAATATTTTCAAAACTCGTAAATGGTATAAATAACATACTAAATGCATGCATAACATTACATTGCAACTCATATCAGATCATATCATTGGTACTAGGTACCGGATAACGCATCACATTATACCTCGGTGTACTCACTCTTGTCATTTCGCATGGGCCACCAAGTGAGTTTCATAGCCCCTCTTTTACTTGTTTTCATAACTGCTTTGGGGAGATACATGCTCAATTATTTTCACAAGTACTTTAGATTTTTAAGGCTAAAATCTATCATGATTACCATTGTTTCTAAATCAAAGGTTATTCTATATCAATTGTTCTTGTTTGCTTATGTATAGGTTCTACGTCCGATAACGCTCTAAATCATTGACTAATGATACATATCTCAATAAAGTACTATGTCAGTTGACTACTGATACATTGAGTTAGGTGCTATTGATTATGTGCTACAAAGCCGTCAGATAACGTTCTACGTCCGAAGTTAAGTACTATTGATTAGGTGCTATTGTTCTACGTCGAGTTAGGTACTATTGTGAATTCATTTGACATCATGCACTTGAACATAAACTATATACATTTCGCAAGTGGGTTGTGAACACACAAAGTTGCAAGTTTTGTATGGGCGGACTTGGAACCGAAGTGGATTCACAATGCCTTTGCTGCATAAACGATTTCGATACATTGAGCCATGCACTATTATTTGAATTCATTTGACATCATGCACTTGAACATTAACTCTACATATTCTCGGCAAGGTTGTGAACACACAAAGGTTGCAAGTTTTGTATGGGCGGACTTGAACTCGAGTGGATTTACAATTCCTTTGCTACATAAACGATTTTGAAAGTCTTTACATTTCAACGATTTACAATGCCTTTGCTGCATAAACGATTTTGAAAGGCTTTACATTTCAACTCAAACTCTATGAACTCACTCAACCTTTGTGTTGACACTTTTAGCATGTTTTATCTCGGGTATCTAAGGCATTCACTTCATGGCATGCATTTGGACACATCATGGAGTCGTGGTGACGACGCCTCACATTGGGTTTTATACTTTAAAAACATCGTTTGATTGTAAACTTATTTCCGCACAAGATGATTTTCAATTGGGACCTACTTTGTAAACTCTGATTGTTTTATTAAATCAAACGATGTATTTTCCAAACGACACTTTAGGTCGTTCAATATAATCGTAATTGTGATGCTATGACAGTCCCGAATTCCATTCCACGCGAAAAATGTAATTGGGGGTGTGTGACATGGGATATACATTATGCTCTAGCGTGAAGTTATATTTGGCGTGAGTTACTTGTCGAAGTCTTGTTTTCTTACCACCACTAAAACATTAATGATAAACTTTTTGAGATACGATACATTATACTTTTAAACAAACATTGATACGAGTATTCCACGAAAACTAAAACACTTATCTTTTGAAAACTCATTTACTTTACGATACATATTCGAGATAAACGTACTCTAGTAGGTCGAAATGAGGATGTGTTGTGCTGTACTCTTGTGTCGTTATACGATGCCACACTTGATACTACTTTGTTTCTTTTCCCGATGCTAGTTGTGATAGTATCGAATCTTGCATTGCTTCCGACTGGGGTGAGTTCATAGCCCCACTTTTACTCTTTAATGCTTTTATAAACTCCTTGGGGAGAATACATGCTACACGCTTTTATGATCACAATTGCTTGAAAACTCGCTTATCGTGACTTTGATATTGACTCTGCCAAGTGGTTTGCCAAAAGTCCCTACATCATGAACCATTAATCACTTGCTGAGTTAACCAAATATCGTGGATAGTACTATGGAATTGACGACCCGACTCGGTTATCGGAAATAACCAGGGTGCACTATATTTGGTATCTCTATGTAATTGGCTATTACATCTCAGAGGGGCAATTTTATTTACTTACACCAGTAATTTAGGTGTATGCAGTTAGTTTGGTGTCATGAGCTTAGTGAAATAATATCAACTATCTTTTTATGGGCGTGATAACAACGTAGCCTATAGCTTATTTCTAAACTTGAAAATCTTGTGATCAACCGCTTATTTACTAAACCTATGAATTCACTCAACCATTGTGTTGACTTTTTAGCATGTATTTTCGGGATGAAAAGGCGATAGCTAACTCTGGAGCTTTTAAATGGGCATGGCATGGTCATAATAGATGACTCGATTACGATGGGACCAAACTTTGTTAATGGGCCATTTTCCTAAATAATTCAAACTTTGTAAACTTTGTTTTACTACAATAAATGAAATATTTTACCTAAAAGCTTGACTTTTCACTTTGTGTCATGATCCAATTGAGTAGCATCCCAAAAACCTTTTCTTCCGCAAGAAACCATTTTTGTGTTATAGTTTAGGGGTGCATAGCCTTCGCTTTACCCGGCTATGCTTGCTTAAGCTTAAGGTTTTGTTTTCTCTGTTAACTCTTTTAAACATGCTTTTAATAATAAGTAATATATCATAACATACTTTTTATAATAAATATTTTTATAAATGAATTCAATAATATTACCTCTTTCCATCGGCCGGGAGGCAACGGTTCATAGTATATGTCTTCTCCCTTGTACAAATTCAGTCCTGGCTTGCTCCTCATCAGATCATACTCTCCGATGCTCTAACGCCCCCAAGCAACCGCCTCTCATTTCCATGTTTATTCTTTTCCTCATTGTTGGAGTGTTCCAACTTCTCGATGGTCGGGCGGGTGACGCATAACTTGAAGCTCGGTAGTTTTGTTGAGTCCAAGTATAGCAAATTTTTATACACAAAAATACAATTAAAATTTTGTTAGATAACTTTTTATATGAGTGAATCATAGTTGATAAGTTTAATGGAAAGTAACCTACACATAAGAATGTTATAGGACCATAATAGAAGTTGGTACCCGACTTGACTTCGCCCAGTTTAGCTATCAACTTCCAAGCATTCCATTATGTAGTCGCACCAATTCGATATCGTAGATATCATCATCTTCTTTAACGCGCATGAGGATTTTTTGGGCACTCTTCCTCAGACTCTCCAAAGTGCCCATGGTGCTTGCAAACAAAGTTAAGAAATTCATCTTGAACATGAAATTTGCTTCAGTTGTGCTTGATATCTCAAGGCTACGCAGTGGTGTAATTTCGGTCCAATATGAGCTGCATCGCTTCCCATTCTCTAATGAAATCGTCATCATCAAATCTTTCCTCCAGATCTTCCAAATTTTCTTGTCCCCATCAAGACACCTAGCATATCATGAATTTTTGCCTTGTTACCTTTATTGAACCTTTTTGTAATCTCAATTCCATGCTAGGTGGATGGAACTTATCAATTACATGGTACACCAATGCAGTACCGGAAGTTCAATAATATGGAAGTTTATGAACTCTCAAATCCCATCTCTTTCAAGCATTTCTGGCTCATTTGAAACCGATCATTGCTTTATAGAGAGGTTTTGGTGATGACCTTGTTGTACATGTTGGGTAATTTTTTGTTTTTGCTTTATCCTTTTTCACCTTAAGCTTCTTTTTATCTTCCTTATCTTCAACCTCCTTCTGAACAACTATTTCCTTTCTTTTCTCTTTTTGTTTCTTTTACAACCAATTGTCGATCATTCTCTTCTTCTATTTCCTCTCTTCTTCGCCTCTTCCACTTCCTCTTCAAAGCTCTTCCACTTCGTCTCTTCTACTGTCTCAAGATCCTCATCATCACTTTTATCAAAGATTTTTTCCTCTTCAATTGTTCTAGCATCACCTCTAGTAAATCTTTTCCGAGTACTTTGCTTTTCTGATGCTTTTCTTTTCTCTCAGGCACGCTTTTCTCTCAAGTGTCTTTTTTCTTCTTGATTTTTAGTTTTTTCTTATCTCGCTCATTCTTCTTTTTTCTTTTCTAGCTCGCTTCTTCTTAGCATTTCTCTGATTTCATTTAATCTGAGCATCGCTTTTGTTTTATCTGCAAAAAAAATTTATTAGTGTGTTTGTTTTTAGTAAATTATGCAAGGAAAATTACTAAATCCTACTTGTGATCACAGAAAATACAAGTTGCTATGAAACCTAATTTAGTAAGGCTATGAAGATTTAAGCTAAAAGCTAATTAAGTGAACCAAAAGCTACCAGGAACATATAACAAACTAAAACTAACCCATTATCAACTAATTAAAACCACGTAAAACACCATTTCAAGTGAATAAGCTCAAATCAGATTCCTAAATAGCTAAACAAAAAGCCTCGAACTACTACCAAACAAGCCTAATCTACTCAATTGCAGCTTAAAAATAAGCTACAAGATAAGCCTGGAACTTAAACCCATATGTCACAACCTCAAAGACACCTGGCAAGGAACTTGAAAACCAAATTTGGACCGTAGATAAGCAATGATGAACTTATTATAGACTCTCGTAAGAATATGTACACACCGTAAAAGCCGAAAGTGTGTGAACAAGGCATTGACCAAATTGAAGCATCGGGTTAGTGGCTTTACAAAATTCAAAAAATTATTTAAAAATACCCTTGATAAACTCCACCAACAGTAGTTTTAGAATCCAAAATTTCAACCAATTTGACTTAGTAATGAATGAATTAAAATCTTAAACACACGCAAATTGAGCTTAAAATGGTGTTTTTGACTTTTGGACGTAATTGAGATTTGACTTTATTGAAATTTGATCTTACAAAACAGACTCTAAACTATGATTTTAGATGAAATGAGACCATATTACACTAACCTATATGATTCTACACCTAATATGCAAGTTATTTTACTTCTACACTTAACTAATATAAGATTAAAGCAGCTTTCAAGAATTTTGACTTTAGAGCAAGTGCCGCAGTAATTTACTGACCTACATGACTTTAATAAACCTAGATGAGACTCTAGTAACTTAGCTATAACACTAAACAATCCTTAAACTCAATTTGACAACCTGAACCAAACACTACTTAATTTGACTTTTGTGCAAATCTCCACCATTGAACACATGATATGTACCTTGCAGGTATTTTTCTCTCAGCTTGTTTTTTAGTAGTGGCAATTTAGAGATTAGATGCCCAACATCATCTTCTCCGCCATCGCTTTTATCTCCTACATCATCAACAATGAACAATTAATTAATATCCCGACAGCTTACTCAAAGGATTAGGTGCGTGCATATCTATTTTTGTAAATTTAGAGGCTACGTCAGATATTACCAAAATTCTTTATAATATCATATATGATATTCAACATAAATATTTTTTAGCTACTTAATAATTGTTCATTTTTCAATTTCTAGCCATTTTGCATAGCCTTTCAGAAAGTCAAGGTTATGCCCGCGCTAAGCTTCTCATTATCTGCACCCTAGTCAATTCACAAAGTTGAATACATCTTTTATTATATCATATGTGATATTTAACATAAAATTTTTGGTAGATACAAAATGTGTTACAAACATGTATTTGTGTTCAGAAATGTTGAATGCTATGCTTGTGGCTAAGCAAATGTTAATGATTTGAAGTTTTTCCAAAGGCTATGCCTCAGATTAAGCCAAATCATTTGTTTCAAAGCAAATTTTAAGTTATCACATATTTAAAAGGCTATTTTAAAAGAAAATGTTTGTTATATCATATCTGATATAGAATAAAAAAATGTATTTAAAAGCTTATTTTAAGTTATCTTATATCCCCACAAAGCATTTTGTGCTAAAACATCTTATGCGCGGTTATTAAAAGGCTTAGCGACATAAGATGCCTTTTGGCGAAGCCAAAGGCATGTCTCAGAGCTAAGCCTTAGGTTTAGCCTCATAAGATGCTTTAGCATTTTGACAAAGGCACCTTCCGCGTTTGAGCTAAAGGATTAGTCAGATAAGATGCCTTTGGCGGCCAAAGGCACCTTCCTCAAATTTTAGCCAAAGGATCTTATGCTAATCCTTTACTTAGTTGCAAAGATATGCTTTGTTGAAGCCTTTTCCATTCGCTTCATTACTGAAAGCTAGTTTAGTTTCAAGATAAGATGCCTTGGCGATGCCAAAGGCATCTTCTCGGCTAAACCTTTGCTACCAGCAAATAATGCTTTGTTGAATCCTTTTGCATTCATCAAAGCTTCCACAGCCAAAGGATTAGCCGAAAAGATGCCTTTGGCTTCGCCAAAGGCATCTCGCGCTAATCCTTTTTCTTAGTTGCATCAATGCTTTGTTGAATTCTTTTTACTTAAAGTTGTCGTGAGGCGCTTATGCTGCTGCTTCGGCTTAGCCCGCATAAGACGCTTTCGATAAACACTTCTAATCTCGCAAACCTAGCTTCTAAACTATTAAAACCTAACTCCTAATCATAACAAAAATCTATAAACAGTTCTAATCTTGCAAACCTAGCTTCTAAACTGTTAAAACCTAACTTCTATTTGCACATTTCTTCATCATAATCGCTATTTTACAGTGTAACATCATATAATCATAATACCAATGTTGTAGATATTGGAATAGATGTTTTACGTTGTAAGATTATACCCGGCCGGTTTTTGGCCGGTTTTTTGGCTTGTTGTTTGCTGGTAGTTCCTTTTTCCCTCGCCTTTAGCGATAGTTTCAGTCGTTGCATCATCCATCTTCTCCTGATTTTGAAAGTTTTTGATGATTTTTATGGTGTTGACGGCTAAATGCTACAGTAGTGTGTGTTTTAGTGTGTGTTTAGTTAGGTGCGTTGAATGTGTGAATGAAGAAGAGTGCGCTTTTAATATTTGGTGTGATTTGACGTGATTACCCCTCCCGCTTTTATTTTAGTGAAGAGTTGTGTTAATCTCCCATTGATTAAATTTGAATCAATGGTTGGATGTGTCCTCAGATGTAAGGATATTCCAGATGCAAAATAACCTCACTCTGTTTTAAATGTATTTTCATTTGATATAATTTTATCAAAATTGTATAACACAAATAAAAATATTTAGAGTCAAAGTTAAGAAAGAAAGACCGAAAAAGTCAATAGGGGACAATAAATTTGAGACGGAGGGAGTACCTTTATTGTTTATATTCAATCACTTTTCTTAAGTTTAATATCAAGGAAGTTGAAGATTGAATCTCATTATATTTATGTATTCTCCCCCGTATTCAATAAAAGGTTTAAAAAAAAGTAGTATACGCTAAAGATGCACCATAGGAACATAAGGAGACTGAACACAATCATTGGATGTTGAGAAATTAAAAAATCAACAAAAGAAATGGAATGTGCATGTGCCAAAACAGAAATAATGTTATGAGATTGAATAGGAGAAAGAGGTCAAAAGGCTAACATACAAATTGGCAACTTGACGATTGGGCGGATGTATGCAAAACAGATTCGGCTACAACTATTTTGGATATATATATACATAGTGTGTGTAGCAAAAGATTTTAAATGAGACATTATTTGACTGGTGAGAGACTGAAGATTTTGGCATCTATGGTGCGGGAAATCCATCTCTTGCTGCTCGGTTTCGCATACCGATGTGTATGAGCATTGCATGCTATTCGGTTGGGAGCGCATGGGAGATAGGAATATCAATTCGCAGTATCAATCCATAATGCAAGACCATAGTGTACGCTGGATGCATTAATGAGTCAATATATCCGCTTGAAGTTTTAAACCAAACTTTAATTCCTTTTTTTTCATCCCTATTTAAATTCAATCATTTCTTTATTTTTTTCAAACAATATCATTTGTATTTCACAAACAAAATGTATTCATCTTCATCTTCATCTTTCATCTTTTCATCGGATGAAGAGTTGATTTTTATCCACTCTTCATCCGACATTTTTCTACCGTTCTACCATAAACCTATTTAGCCGCTGTGCGATAAAGCATTGAAGACACGGCTAGCTCTACCCAAGATATGTTACCCGTTATCGCGGAAAAAGCGCTAGAAACTCTAATGAATGACTATTTTGTAGAAGACCCAAAGTTTCGCTCTAATGTTTTTCGTGAAAGATTGCATTGATAAGAGTTTGTTTCTAAAAATTGTAGGTGATATCGTCAATTTCAATGGTTTCAAGAGGGTGTAGACGCTAGGGGAAAAAGTTTCACGGCGTTGCAAAATGTACATCGGCTATTCACAACTCTAAGACGTAATTGGACCTCCTGATAGATACTTATGATTACTTAAACATGGCAATGCGTTATTATTAGTTTTATATAATTCGTATTTTAAATTTTTATAATTCTAAGATTATTTTTTTTTATATAATTGAATTAAAAGTTTATATAATTCGGTACTCTTATTAGTTTTTATAGAATCTGTATTTTAAGTTTTATATATTTCGTATTATTTTTTTATATAATTCGTAATTAAAAGTTTATATAATTGTATTAAAAGTTTATATAATTCGGTAGTCTTATTAGTTTTATAGAAATTGTATTTTAAGTTTTATATATTTCGGTATTATTTTTTGTAGGTGAATGTCTTCATTTTGAAGCGGTACTCCAATTATATACTAGAGCTTACGTAGCCAACAACCCACCACGCCGCAGACGCTATACGGTGACAATGAAGAGAAACATCACATTCCCTAATGCTTGGAAGCATTGATTGTACACATTTTCGTGCTTAAGAAATTGCCCTAGGTATTTGAGAGGGCAATATAAAAGAGGTGATCACCAATACCCGACTATTATGCTCAGCCGTTGCTTCAAATGATATGTGGTTTTGGCATTCATTTTTGGTCCTCCCGTGCAAATAACGACATCAATGTTTTGAATCAATCAATCACCGATCTTACTCATCGTAATGGAACGGCGCCCAATAGTTCATTTACTCTAAATGAACGGCTTTACAAACGGTGGTATTTCACCGATGGAATCCATCCCACATATTCAACGTTTGTTAAAGCTTATCCTCATCCTACTGACCCAAAAGAAAAGAAATTCAAGAAGCTACAAGAGTCCGCATCAAAGGATGTCGAAAAGAGCTTTTGGTCGCCTTAAAACAAAATGGATTATTCTCGGCCATCCTCTACTGGCTATGACCGCCGCAAAGATTCAAAAATAGTTCATACGCTGTGTTATATTACACAATATGATTTTTAAAAGACGACGGTGTGGCAATATCACCGCCCATATAATGGATCCGCCGGCCACGCCGCTTTATGACCAATATACTACCGAGTTACAAGATGAAAATATCCATCACCGCTCTGCTTTGATCTTACTGGAGTATGGGACGCCAAGACTTACCATACCTAGATGACTAGTGTTTTTATTTAATAAGTACTATGTAATTTTCTTTCATGTCTTATGTAATTCTCTTTTAAGTATTAATAAAAAATTATGTTTTTATTAAATTGTTTAATAAAATTATTAAAAAAAAAAAAAAAAAAAAAGGGGGTAATGAAGAGTACATGGTTGCCACTAAAAATCTATTGCAGTATTGAGACGGTGATGAGGTGAGTTGGCGAGATATTATTGGTAGATGACTAGGCATGAAAAAAAATGGTAGGCATGACTGCCACCACCCTAACCGTTAACGCGTTCTCACTTTCTTGGGTTGTCGTTGTACGTGCGTAACAGATTGAGATCATTAACCTATGTAAAGACGGTTGTGATTTTGCATTACCAATGTCATTTAGTGTAATGGATTAATTTAGTTGATAAATATGTAATTGTGATAAATGTTCAACAAGTCTGAGCTGTAGAGAGTGCACATTTGTATGACGTTATTATGATTATCACTCGGGGGCGAAGCCCCGGATCACAGGGGTCCGGAGGCAGCGCCCCTGGTAGCAGGGTCCAAGGGTCAGAGTTGTAGTAAGTGCTTTCATATATTAGTACCGCTTTCATATATTAGTACGGCTAGTTTTAGTAAGTTTGTACTGCTATTTGGAGTTAGTACTGCTTTCATATATTAGTACTGCTGGTTGTAGCAAGTTAGTACTGCTACTTGATTTAACTGATTTGGCAGTTAAATAACTGCTATTGGCAGTTACAACCGATGTTAAGTTTTGTTGGTCATATATATATTATCTTTTCTGGTTTGGTTTTCATAACAACAAAAACATATTTTTGTTTCTTAATTTGAGTTATATCCGATTTAAGATATCGATAGAACCATCGAAATACTTCAATCTGAGAGTCTTGAAAGTGTTTACACGACTCTCAAATTTCTGTTATCCTGATTTCTAACAAAGACTACTACAAAAGTTGAAAACCATAGTTGAGAATGGTGAAATATCATATATGGATATGCTTTAGGACGTCTCCCTACGAGGGTTGATCTCGATGCGAAAACGCATGCTAGATATAGGTCGCGAAACATATCATTATGTTGGAAACGATATCTATCATGCGCATTCATTTTTTCAGACTTTCTTACTGAGATTGGTTTTTGGTAATTAACCTATTTTTATAGAGCAATGATATATCCTCCTACTCAATATGACTACTTATCTTCCTATCTATACAATCATTTATCATGCGTAATGCACTAATAATCTTTCTTAAATCGATTCATTTCTATTCACTTGTCTTAATTTTATGAGTAGGAGGATATGTAGGAATAAAATGTAGGAAGCAATAACATTTTCCATCTTTATAATGATCTTTTTCAGTTTGTTTTGAATTCCTTTTTTAAAGTCTTTCACGAAAACATATGATCTGTGACCCTGTGTTGTCCAACAGTCCAAGGAAATGATAGTCCAGTGAAAATGGCTTCAACAAAAACGCCAATTAGTTTAGACTAGGCGAGTACCCACTTATCAAGCAGCCGTTTCTAAATACGATAATTAATGATTTGTGATACCGTAGAGTGTTTTGTGTAGCGCTAAAATAGAACGCGGAACCGATGAAAATGCAATTGCAAACGTTGTACTATAATGATAACTAAAGTCTAGACAAAATTCTTAACATCTATCAAACAACATATAAAAACATTTAATAAAAATGAAAGTAAACATTACATCGCTTATGAGATAAAACTAACAACGCATCGCTACTTGTCGCAGTAAAACTAACAAGGATGGGATTAATGGTGCCGTTGTTATGGAAGAACGCAGTACCAAAATTAGCAAGAATGTGATTAGCCCAAAATAAAAATAAAAAAATTGGCTAATTTTGGCTATTTTATAAAAGATTTTGGCACATTTAGCCCAATTTTTCTTTTGAAATGGGCGATTTAGCCTATTGAAAGTTAAATGTGCACTAACGCACATATTTAATTGTAAAACATTATAATCGCTTTTGAAATAAACTTATATATAATAATATATTTATATAGCGACGCATCGCTTTGTGTTAAAAACGCTTATCGCTTCTAAACGAAAAATAATAAAAGTTTGAAGATTTGGGATTAAACATAATGTTTTGAAACCCGTACGATTCGGTGGTTCAACCGTTGAACCGTTCCGCCGAAAACGGGTCGATTAAACCGAGTCAACCCATGTTGGGTCAAAATGGGTCATTAAATGTGGTAACCCACCGTTTTGAAGGCCCGTGGTCAACCCGTTTTCGATATGTATTAATAGTTTCAAATTTTCACTTTTTACTTTTTTGTTTTTCCTTTATATATGTATAGTGGTACCACGGCCAGCGCTGCACTCGCGGACGCATTAACCGAGTAATAGATCTCATGAGACCGATTCGCCAGCTTTGTATCGGTTTCAATGAGTCCTCTCTAGTTCGCTGATGGTCATAATGGTTAGCCTAACCGTATGCATTACTGGTTTCCTGTTGAACCTGCTGGTCCGATACGATTTTCCAAACTATATGTACCATCAACTCATACTAGATGTAGTTTTGTGTGTTTTATTAATTTGTATAATGTATATAATAACATATACTTTTTATTTGAGGGTGTTTTAAAAATAATATTAATTAGTATGTTTAATTATTTTATATTTAGAATTATGTTGTAGCTTGTTTAAATTGTACATTATGAAAATTTTATTGTACTTTTTAGTAAGATAGTTTTAGTGATAAAAAAAGTTTATGGGTTATAAACGAAAAATAGTAAAAGTTTGAGAAATTGAGGATTAACATAATATTTTGAAACCCGTTCGAATCTCGAGGTTCAACTGGTTGAACCGTTCCTCGTTAAAAACGAGTCAATATAAACCGAGTCAACCCGACGTCGGGGTCGAAAAATCCGTCAAATTAAACCTGATCAACCTCGCCGTTTGAAGCATCCTCGGTGAACCCCGCTTTCGATGTGTATTAATAGTTTCCTTTTGAAACATATGTAAGTATTAATAGTTGAAATTACTTTCTTTTTAATTATTTCAACATTTCCTTTTTAATTTTTTCCACATTTCACTTTATTGACTTTTCACTTTTCACTTTGACCATTTTTCTATTATAGATAGTATAGATGTACTCATATGGATGGTTTCTACAAAAACGAAGGTTAACTAGGCAAAGATAGATCGCTTTCTTTCGAGCATTGTTAGAGGCTCCTATACTATCCTCCTATTAATCCTCATTTAATGACAACCTTTAGGGCTGTTGTTAGCAAAATTCTAATATTATATATATTTTTTCCACTTATTATTTCTTTGCATCAAAACCATCAGTTCTGACAATTGTCAGGATCCTGTGAGTAGGAGGATAAGTATGAGGTATTGGTAAGAGAATTTAGTATTTCCCCTTTCACAAATATTATACCATCCATTTACCATGTTACCAAAGATGGTTCGGATAGCGTTTCTCCCGTACTTAAAAAAAGAACTTTTACTCGCAAAAAATTTATAATTTAAGATCATTTGAGGACAAAAAATTCTTTACATATTAAGAGATCAATCTCAACCCTCTATCTTCCCTCTGTTTTTATTTGATTTAATACAGGAGATTAAACCAAACAATTTAAAAAACCCACTTTCATCATTTTTTTTCAAATATTAATATCTTTCAAACCGTTAATCGTTAAGCAAAAATAAAAATAAAAAATATACCATTACGACAAACATTTAATTATCTTTCTATAGATAGACACTTTGATATACTTTCGATTTTTTTTCGTGTTTGTCACAATTTTTTTACATTTTTTTCGTTACTGAAATTTTCATGAAAAAATTCACATGTGATTAAACACTAATTTGAATATTACATGTGATATTAGTGTTAAATCACATATGATATTAAACTAATATCACATGTGATATTACATATCACATGTGAATATCATATTTGATTTAACACTAATATCACATTTGATATTACATAGGGTGAAAGCTAAAGACATTAATTAAACATAGTTTTTCAAAACAGACGATGTACGCAATGAACTTTGAAAATTAGCATTGTACGCAAAATACTTTCAAATTTGAAACGATGTACGTAATATAACCGAGGGACTAGCGGTTACCGCAGTCACAAAGTTTGAAAATTGGCAGAAATGGTCCCTTTGGCTTGCGTTGATTTTCACTGGTCATCCTTTAAATTTTTTCATTAAAAAGTTCAATTAATGGTCCTTATGGTTATTGACTTCCAGATTTAGTTCGTTTTTATAATTTTTCACCCGTTTTCTTACGTTTTTATCCGTTTTTGTACGTTTTTCTTACGTTTTGTCCAATTTTTCTTACTTTTTTATCGGTTTTCATCCTTTTTTGTCCGTTTTTCTTACGTATTTTTAGATTTTTGTCCGTTTTTATCCATTTTTCTAACGTTTTGTTTATTTTTATTCGTTTTTGCCCGTTTTCATCCGTTTTTGTCAATTTTTTTACATTTTTGTTCGCTTTTCTTACGTTTTGTCCGTTTTTCTTACGTTTTTGTTTGTTTTTGTACTATTTTAACATATTGAAAATTTTGAAATTTTTTTTCACAAAAAAAAAAAAATTAGAATTTTTTTGCAAATTAAAAAAAAAAATTCTAAAAAAATTTTGAAAAAAAATTTGGAAAAAGAAATTTCCGAAAAAAATTTGAAAAAAAAAATTTCAAATTTTTTTTTTCGTAAATATTTTTTTTTCTAAAAAAAAATTGAAATTTTTTTTCTAAATTGTTTTGTTCGAAATTTGGACACATTGAAAAAAAATTAAAAAAAAATATTTTCTAAAAAAAAAAATTTGGAAAAAAAATTCCAATTTTTTTTTCATGAATACTTTAAAAAAAAAAAAAAAAAAAAAAAAGAAATTGGAATTTTGAAAAAAAGAATCCGAAAAAAAAAAGAAATTGGAATTTCAAATTTGTTTTCGGAAGTTTATTTTCCAATTTTTTTTTCAAAATTTTTTATTGAATTTTTTTTTTCAAATTTGAGAAAAATTTTCAATTTTTTTTATTCTGATTTTTTTTTAAAATTTCTTCAAATTTTTTTTCTTTTTGAAAAAAATTTTCAATATGTTGAAATAGTACAAAAACAAAAAAAACGTAAGAAAAACAGATAAAATTTAAGAAAAACGGACAAAAATGTAAAAAGAAACGGACAAAAATGAATGAAAACGGGCAAAAACGAAGAAAAATAGATAAAAGTAAGAAAAATGGATAAAAACGGACAAAAATCTAAAAAACGAGTAAGAAAACGGTCAAAACGGATGAAAACTGATAAAAACGTAAGAAAAACGGACAAAACGTAAGAAAAACTGATAAAAATGTAAGAGAACGGGTGAAAAAGTATAAAAACGGACTAAATCTGAAAGTTAATAACCATAAGGACCATTACGGTAACTTTTTTAACTGAAAAATAGTTAATGGATGACCGGTGAAAGTTAACGGAAGCCACAGGGACCATTTTTGCCAATTTTCAAAACATGGTCGCCTTATCTACTACCCAAGTCATAGTAGCACTACTACAATAAAAACTTTTAGGAACATGCATGTGTTTTTTTAGCTTTTAGTCAAACGCAAAAATTAGGGCCTAAATAATTAGAGACGACAATGTCGTCCTTATTTTATTTTTGACCAAAATACACTGTTGGTCTTTAATCTTGTCTCAAAACATCACGCTAGGACAAAACTTGCTTTTTTCATCGTCGGGAGTCCAAAACAAGCTTTTTATAGGCTAAACTCATCCCTTAACCATTAACGCCCAGGTCAACGTCTGATTTCTGTTAGTTAGTAGATGATATTATAGTCCATACACATTTATACCACACATTAGTTAATTCTAAGCCAAGATAATTCCACCAACACAGAAAGGGGTGATTGTTTGAGCTAATTATACCATTATAACTGACATGTTAAGTATGACTTTATAAAGGTCAACTGATAAACAATGTATGATCTCACAGAATTTAACCCATAAGACAAACAAACAAATATTATACATAACTAACTATTTAACAAGTTGACTTATAACAGTCAACTATATGTTCAATATTTGATGCAACTGGAAAATAATTGAAACTAGTGAGTCATTGTCTGATACATGGTTTCAGTGACATTTCACAAAATATAAAAAACGATGCAGTTTCCACTGCAAAATGTTCAACTGCTGAACCTTCAAATGATCTACACACTAGTCGTGGATATCCATAAACTGATGAACAAACAAAACATGAACCTTAAAGTGATGATGATACTGCTACCTTGTCTGTGTGCAACACCACCACCAACCCTTTTAGCCTTCCACTTCCCATCAAAACCAGCCAAGTTTTCAACATCAAAACCTTCAAACTCAACCATTTTAGCCTTCCCCTTCCCATCAAAACCTCGCTTAAAATGTTGAACAACTTCTTTCCCTTTTTTTATATGCAAAACATCCTCTTCCTCAAGCAGCTTTCTTTTTCCTTTAATTTTCTCCCCCCCTTTTTTTATCTACAACCCCATCTTCCTCTTCGATTACAACACCACCTTTAACTGTTGGTGTCTTGGTTCCACTCCCATTCATTTTTTTTCCCTATCTATCCCCTGCCATTTACGTCTAGTCCTAAAAGGTGTTGGACTAACCATTCGTAAGTTAGCATCTTGCTCTACCCAACCCACAACTTCAAAACTTATGTTTTTTAAGTAAAAGTGTGCTAACTTTTGGGGCTTATGTGCAACAAAGTGATGGATCTAGGACACTCTCCTTGTGTCAATGATATTTTGTATAATATTATCAAGCAAGCGGAATTTACTTAAGTAATACTTAGAAGACAAATTATATGATGTATGAGAATAAACACAAGTTAACACAAAACTCAAGCTCCAATATTATTAATGAATAATACGAGTGATCTTAACTTATCACTAGGGTTACACCTTGAAGCTTTCGTAGGTAATATTGTAATGTAATACGTACCTAAGACAATGACCTAGGATCTCCTTTTATACAACAAGGAGTCCTTTACAAGATAAGTATAAAACTAACATAATAGAATATACACAAGATCTATTCTATACTTATCAAGACGCGTTTAACCTTATCATAAACTGATAGCAGTGGTAATGAAGAACTTGCAGTGGGAATACGTTTCCAATGCTAGTGTTAAACCAAGCAGTGTAAACCACTACTATCCGTGGTAACGGATTATTCCCAACAATCCTCCCCTAAACTTATGATTTCTCTGCAAATCAATAAGTTTCTCCAATATGCATTAACTTCAAGGATTTGGGGAATTCAATCAAGCACTTACTTCTTTTCTCTTAACTTTTGTATAGCTCTTGAACACTGATCTTGAAGCCTTTGTAATAATGCTCTGACCTTCTCATTGTCTTCATTAACTCTTATGTGTAAGCTTAACATTATCGTAAGAGCTCCAGCTCTAAGTGGATATTCTTTCTCTGCAAGCATGAAAAATTCTTCTCCATTAGCTGTAGAGACATGATGAACTTCACATGAATCATAGTAAAACCATTTAGTACCAAAACATGTGAACAAGGTTTTCCAGTAGTCATCATTAGCATTTGGTTCAAAAAGCCTTCTAAGATTTACCCATAACTGCATCTCCTTTGCATCTTTGAGATCTTGAGCATTAAACCTTTCTTGAACTAATTTCCATAGTGTATTAAGGTCATCTCGGTCAAAAACTTTAATAAGATCTTCAAATGTCATGAATGATGAAGTTTCTCCTCCCAACCTTGTAATCTTCCATGTTGAAGCAAGATTGCTAGCAGTGTAAACTTCCCAATCAATGATAGGATGTCGAATTTGCAGTGGTTCTGGATAAAATCTCTGTCTTCAATCACAATCATTTCAGTCATTTGATCTTGGTGAACTTCTCAAGTAGGAATCTCCTTTTCAGTAGACTTTGTATGATCTTCATCAACCTTAGTCTTCTTAATAGTTTGAGAATCACTTACTTTAGCCTTTCTCTTCAATCTAGGAATCTCTCTTTCTTCTTCTTTAGAACCCATTGGAATAAAAGATTTATCTTGTTTCACAGTTCTGTAGTAAGCCTTTTCAACTTGATCATCGGACATTCCTTTAAATTGATGCATTTTCCAGTTACCAACATGACAACAATAAGTCTTCATGTATGCAAGTATTTGAGCCTTGTTTGGTTTTCTTGATTTCTTCGAACCCTTTTTGACTGAATTAATTACATATTCAAGTGCTTGATTGTTCTTCATTTTAATAAAATCCTTTAAGCGAGCGGTTCTTTGTTCCCAGTTAAGGATGCATCAACAACAAGGTCAATTGCCTTTTTCTTGATTTCGGATTATTAGCTACCGTAAACAATATCTTCTTCAGTAGGAACATAGCTAAACTCTAGAGCTTTTTCTTTCATAATTGTAGGTTGAACAGTGGAAATTGAATCTTCATATCTTCCATTCGTCCAATCTTTTAGCTTCAAAAGCTTAGAACTTCCATTTCTTTCAATCTTTTCTTCTCAAAGCAATTTGATCTTCTGCTATCTTCTTAGCAAATTCTCTATCATGATCAATCTGAACTTTTCTTTTCTTTGAAATCTTACCTTCAGATTGTTGTACATCTTCCATAACCGCTTTACCCTGTCTCTTCAATTTATCAAATTCTTCACTTGCAGTGGCAATATTTGGCTCTCAGATGGAAATAAAATCGTGGTAAAATCAGTTGCAGTTTGGAAAATGTCTTGATCTTCAAGTTGCTCTCCATGAGGTTCAGCTTCTTTTGCTCCTTTACTTGTATCTCCTTCATCTTCAAAATCAATTTTCCTCCCCTTAGTGTCAGAACCTGTTTTCCTCCCCTGTTTGGAGGAATTTCTCAAATCATGATCACCGAATCACCATTAGAAGGTGAGGATGAAGATGAAATCACCATCTTTGCGATCGCCTATGCTTTTCAACCTCTTCATCTCTTCCTTTAAGGTCCTGAATCTCTGTCTTTAACAGTTGAACATCCTTGGCATGCTTCTTCTTAACAATAACCAAGTCCTTTTGTAGAGACTCAATTTGCTTTGCTAATTTGGTACACAGAACCATCAATTCCATTTGGTTTCCACCGCCTCAGCACTTCCAACTGTGTTACCTATTGGGAGAGGTGAATCATGGGGCAAAGGTCCGGATTCCTCCATAGTAGGACTAGGTGGAAGTCTAGAACCACCACTGCTTGTTCCTAGACCAAAAGGTGCGTAAACTTGCTTTGTGTTGTCATGAGAGGAGTTGACTGTTTTGACCTTCTCTCATAGGTTCTTGAAACTGGTAGTGTATAATCAATGTTGGGAACATCAATTATAGGTGTATTTTGTTCAGATGAAAATTTAGCAAGCATGTGGGGTAGGAGAGGTGTAAAAATCATATTGCCATCTTTATTCAAATTTTGAAAAACTTTAGGCTTTAGGCAACTGATTTGATAAACAAGATGAGTGTGAGGTTGCGGTTGAAATTCATTAAGCACAGCTTGTACAAACACGGGATACATTAAAAATTTGGTTTTACTTTGTACATTGCCTTTCATCTTGATAAAAATATAGTTGGACCAGTTGAAAATCTTATTGGTGACTAGACAAACCAAAGGATAAGCCATGGTTGAACTAAATTGCTCATAAGATGTTTTCTTAGGACTAAGGCAATGTAACAAAGTATGAATCAAAATCTCCAGGTGGGGACAAAACCACTCTTTTTGAAAGTAGCCATTTTGTCAGTGGTATCATACCCCATGGATGATAAAGTATCATGAATTTCGGACATAGGTAATGTGATGAGACCATTGAGATCATCCAAGTGAAGTACTCTCCTCATGGATGCCTCAGTAACATCAATAGTTACCCCATCTACGTGGCTCAGAGCATCCATCTGTTTCATGTGTATCCCTATTCTCAAGTGTTATGGACTGAGCAGAAGTCCAAAACTGATTGATTTGAGAGATATAAATTGTGGGTTTTAAAAGCAAAGCATACCTTATATGAGTGGTATGAAGAATGTTGGGTCTATTATAGATTTGAAGAATGTTGGGTCTATTATAAATTGTGGGTTTTAAAAGCAAAGCATACCTTAAAAGGTGTGTGTGTGTGTGTGGAACCTAGGCGTAGGGAAAACGCCTAGGGTTTAGTTAGTTAGTGTTAGATCAAGTCTTTGATCTTATTTATAGTTAGTTAATTAGTTTATGATAATAAAAACCTTGTTCATAATAATATTGATTCTATGTTTGAATATTCCGCCTTTATTATTATGTGTTCCTAGATATAATATTAGACCTCGTCTAAGAGCTTACAACGATCTTCACATGTGGTATCGTGAGCACGGGCTCGTGATATCTAAGGATCTACAAGGTTTTCTTGAAGAAGAAGGAAGAAAAATTCGAAGCTGTCAAAAATTCGTAATACTTCTGCAACACTATTTTCCAGAGGGCATAACTTTTTAATGAACCGTTGGATCGGGCTAAAATTCGAACTGGAGCTTCTTGGTATATCTATATTTAATCTCACCAAAGGGATTGTCAATCAGAGCCCTCAATAAAAAGATATAAGCAGTCGAAGTCTGCTGCTGATTTTTCGTAAGGTTACCACAACCTTTGTTTTGTAACGATCATAACTTTTTCGTTAACCGTTGGATCGTAACGAAATTTTAGGTGGACGTTCTATATATAGTAATCTAACTTTCCACCGAAGGGATCTTCGATCTGAACTTCCAGTAAAAAGATATAAGGCGTCGAAGTTGGCTGCTGAAGGATTTTCAAAGTACTGCTGGAACAGTACTTTGGGTTTGTGTTCGGATTTTTAAGGTTTATTCAAGGTTTTTATTGATGAAGATTCTTTTTTCTTTCATTCGAATATGGAGCTTCGTTGGTCATACGTTTTGGGTTAATACTGGTGTCTATCGAATTATTATATTTGATAAAAAGGGTTGCATGTCTTTATGAGATCACATGGTTTACTGTTGACGTAAAAATTGAAGTCGGTTTGTGTGATTCTTGTACTGATGGTCCCCACTCATTGGCTAATACTACAAGATACTATTTTATAATTTTTATAGATAAAAGTTATTGGTCTACATGTGAAATCACAAATTCACATTCTTCTTTTTAGCTACTGGGCCTCACGAGTTAATAATATTGATTGGTTTAAGAGCACATGACTTTGGACCCATGAGTTTATACATGCTGCTATTACATGCATCCTTTGATTGGTTGTCATCTGACTTCATGCTAAGTACACGCATGGGACTGCTGTTCGAATATTATTGGCTATCACGATGGAACCTACGAGCTTGTATCAAGAATCACATGGAGTCAACTTGGTATATCTGACATGAAGAGAATTACGCGTGTTATCATGTTACTGCTGCACGTTTTGGTTAAACTACTGTTCGACCCCGAAAGTACTGCTTGGACGCAAATCGCTTAGACACGAAAGTACTACTTGGAATTGAGAATCTGATTATTGAAAGTCGATTTTTCACAAAATCTGCTTTCCCAAATTCGAAAATCTGTTGATTTATGCAAAGTACTGCTTTGCTCATTATTTTGTCAACGTCGATGTCCATATTTGTTAAAGTCAAGCTCGATTGGATGAAAGTCTGCTCCTTTCCAAAGTAATCTTGCTCAAAGTGCGATTCTTTCTCATATGGTTTTCGATTTAAGGGGAAGTCGGCGTGATAATAGTTATGGATTTTTGGATGACACACACACATAATGGTTGTTTGGTTCACACACACAGGAAGAAATTTATGTTCTTAAAAGGATTCAAAAAGGCTTGTATTTGATTCATTGAATAATTGATTACGAAGAGGATTATTTATCACTTATTTGAAGGTGAAGTGGAATTACTTGGTTTATGTTCTTATCATCTAGCTTGATGAATCTAGCAATGTGTGATTTTTCTTATGATGCTCTATGCACACATTGGCTATCACTTGAAGGAGTTACACTGTAGTGCTCAGTGTCTCGTACTAGTTGAGGATTCTTGTCAAGGGATTGCGGTCAACTTATATTTGTTGATTTGTATAAGTATGGAGTTCCGTGAATAGTACAAGATTTAAGACACAAGTTTGGGAAATTTTACTTCTTCATCAAATTCGTTATACTCGGTTTTCTTCACAAGTAATCATTACATAAAGCCTACAGATTTTGAAGAATCATTGATATACATGCATCACTCCAGGGGAAGTGTTTGATTTTTACTACTGTTGATCATTATTACTACTGCTAGTTGGAGTTTTCTACTGTTTTGAATCCATTTTTCTTATGATGCATAATGGTGGGCGATTTGAAGCATTGGAAGTCTTAGATTGGAAGTATGATATTGGTTCGTAGTGGTAAAGATCATTATTTACATATGTTCCCTATTTGGATAATAACAAAAAGGGGAAGAGATGTTTGAGTGACATGTTCAAGTCAAGGGGAAGCTTAGAAGACAAGATTGTTTCATTCATTGTGAGATTTAATTATCTCAACTTCTGCTACTTCTTCTAGGGAAGTTCGTACAAGAATCGTGTTTGTTTTGTCATTATCAAATAGGGGAAGATTGTTGGGTCTATTATAGATTTGATAATACAAAACAAAAAGAATGAAACATGAAGGACTAAAAGTGACAAGAAGGGAAACTACAAAAAGATGGATGATTTGGAAGATTCTAGAAGATATGCTTAAAAGAATATTTAGTTTCCTAATTGTATTATGATTCCTCTTGTAAACCCTAGATGTCTCTAGTATATAAAGAGACATAGGGTCATTAGTTTTATAGTACGTACAAGATGTATACCTAAAAGGTGTGTGTGTGTGTGTGGAACCTAGGCGTAGGGAAAACGCCTAAGGTTTAGTTAGTTAGTGTTAGATCAAGTCTTTGATCTTTATTATAGTTAGCTAGTTAGTTTATGATAATAAAAACCTTGTTCATAATAATATTGATTCTATGTTTGAATATTCCACCTTTATTATTATGTGTTCCTAGATATAATATTAGACCTCGTCTAAGAGCTTACAACGATCTTCACAAAGAAAGTCCACAATCTCATGAAAGACAGGGCCACTCTTCTCGGTAGACTTTTGTAAGTAGGCCACTAGGTTGTGCTCATCTGCAAATTTCAAAGAAGCCATAGAAACTTTTGATGAAAAATATGATTATGTCAGTACAAATTGAAGTAATGACTAGCCAATTGAGAGAAAAAGATATATAGGGTTAGGGTTTAGAATTGATGCGCAAGTAAAATTATCTTTAGAAAGTAGTTATAATATAGAAAGAAGATAATTTACTTAAAATATTAACCCTATATATATGACTATCAGTGGTTACTTTCAACGGCTAGTGAAAAATAAATTACTTACATAATCAGTTGTAACGGCCAACAACAAGTGGTAAAATAACACTGTCAGTGGAAACTGTGAACTAGCAGTGGTAACTTTTTTTTCATAAAAACTTCAAAGAGCAGTGGAAGATAAAATCATTAGAAAACAATACTTCTCCCATTATAGTTTTTAGCAAACTATCAGCTATCAACGGATTTGATATGTCTTTACCATGAGCCGTTTGCTATGGACTAGCCAACTCTTAATCATAAAGAATATGGTGAGTTGATAACCATATAGTTTTTGGTAAACTATCAACCATAAACGGATTTGTCAAGTCTTTACCAGTAGCCGTTTGCTCTGGACTAGTTGATTCTTATGTGTATTAGACATGGTGAATCAATAACCATTTGATGTGTATCTCAGATATACACCTTTTAACTCCAACTTCTCATCAAAACTTAATATATACAAACTCATACAACAATTGCATTACCCTACAACCTCCCCTCAATACCAGAAAAACATTTATGGATTAAGCATTCCAAGACTTGTTACCAAGTACTGAAATCTTCCCACATCAAGACCTTTTGTTAATAAATCAGCATAGTTGTCATCAGTAGGAATTTTGACAACTTGAATTAGTCCCTTTTCATAACAATCTCGAATGAAATGGTGTCTAATTTCAATATGTTTGGTCTTTGTGTGTTGAACAGGATTATTAATTATGCAAATGGTACTGCTATTGTCAATATGTATGATGGTATTCATGAAATTGTACCAATAGTCCAAGAGTTGATTTTGAAGCCATAGGACTTGAGCACAACAACTTGCACCAGCAATATACTCTGCTTCAGTTGAAGAATTAGCCACCATTGTTTGTTTCTTGCACTGCCATGACACTAACCTGTTTCCAAGAAATTGACATCCACCAGTTGTAGATTTTCTATCCAAGCTAGCTCCAGCATAGTCACTATCTGAGTAAGTAACCAGATCTAAAGGAGAATCTCGGGAGTACCACAATCCCAGAGTAGGATATGCTTTAAGATATCTGAAAATCTTCTTCACAGTAGTCAAGTGAGAGAACTTGGGAGTAACTTGAAACCTTGCACAGGCACACACAGCAAACATAATATCTGGTCTAGATGATGTAAGATACATCAAAGAGCCAATCATAGACCTATACATGTGCACATCAACAACTTCACCACTATTTTCCTTAAGAAGTAGATGTGTAGTCTTGTCTGCAGGAGTGCTAGATGACTTTGCATCAGTAAACTTGAACTTCCTTAGTATCTCAGCCACATATTTATCTTGATTAATGAAAATACCATCTGGATTTTGTAATACTTGAAGTCCTAAAAAGAATGTGAGTTCTCTCATAGAACTCATCTGAAATTCTTCTTTCATCAGTTTCTCAAAATCTTTGCACATCTCTGTCTTTGTAGACCCAAAAATGATATCATCGCCATATACTTGGACAAGCAAGATATCATTCTTGTCTTTCTTGATGAACAAAGTTTGATCCACTCTGGCTCTATGAAACCCATTTGCAAGAAGATAAGTAGTTAAGGTTTCATACCATTTCCTTGGTGCTTGATGCAAGCCATACAAAGCTTTAACAACCCTGTAGACTTTGTTAGGATATTCAGGGTCTTCAAAGTCTGGAGGTTGTGAGACATAAACTTCTTCATCTATCTGCCCATATAGAAAAGAACTTTTTACATCCATTTGATAGACTTTAAAGCCCATAAAAGATGCATAGGCTAAGAACAGCCTAATTGCTTCAATCCTTGCAACAGGGGCAAACACTTCTTCATAGTCAATACCCTCCTCTTGAGTATATCCCTGAGCCACAAGCCTAGCTTTGTTTCTGATAACAATTCCCCTTTCATCTTTCTTGTTTCTGAACACCCATTTAGTACCTATTACCTTCTTGCCAGAAGGCAAATCACAAAGCACCCATACCTTTTGAAGCTTAAATTGAAGCAACTCTTCTTGCATTGCTTCCACCCAATTGTCATCTTCAAGTGCCTTGTAAACATTCTTTGGCTCCATTTGTGACAGAAAACACATAAATAGACATTCATTCTTGCCTTCATGTATTTTAGATTCATATATTTTACTTATGAATCCATGAACATCAGGAAACTTTGTTTGTCTTCTAGTCTTCACAGGTGAATAGACATCCCCAATCACATTTTCAAGAGGATGTGATTTATGAATAGAAGTGTGGGGAGTCTGAGGAACTGCAATCTCTCTTGGCATATTAGAAATTTCAACATCATTGGCTTGAGCTTCCATAGTAACTGGAGTGGTGATTCCCACATCTGGTGTTGCAGTGGAAACACTTTGTCAAACAGTGGAATCTGAATTGTCACTGCTTTCAAAATTATCATAATTCAAATTACTATTTCCTTCTTTTTCCAAATCACTAGAAGGATGAACAGCTCCAGTTTTCAGTAAATCATTATTATCTGCATAGTCCCAAAGAGGTAGACTAAATTCATCTTGATCATCTGCATCCTCTTTTCTTGGTTCATCATCATCAAGAAACTCTTCTGAACCTGCAAAATCAAAAGAAGATGTTCCTATAGAAACAGGAAAATAATTCATAGTATTTGTTAGAGTATCAAGATCAAACAGTCTTTCTGGACCAGTTCCTTTGACATTGACTTTATTTTCCAAGAATTCAACATGCAGATTTTCTTCAATCTTTTGGGTTCTTAAGTTGAATACTCTGAAAGCTTTACTAACCATGGAATACCCAACAAAATACCCTTCATCAGCCTTTTCATCAAACTTTCCCAAATAATCTATGGTATTGAGAATAGATACATGACACCCAAATGGTCTCATGAAGTCGAGGGTAGGTGGTCTTCCCCTAAAAAATTCATAAGGTGTCTTGTTCTTTGAAATTACCACTAAAACCCTGTTTTGCACATAACATGCAGTGTTAACTGCTTCAGCCCAAAAAGTAATTGGCAATTTAGAATCGGCCAACATAGTTCTAGCAGCTTCTATCAGTGTCCTGTTTCTCCTCTCAACAACACCATTTTGTTGAGGAGTTCTAGCCACACTAAATTCTCTTTTAATACCTTTATCTTTGCAAAACTCATCCATAACTCTATTCTTGAATTCGGTTCCATTATCACACCTAATGATTTGAACTTTCATATCATATTGGTTTTCAACTTCTGTGATAAATATTTTGAGAATGCCTGTTGTTTCATCCTTAGTTCCAAGAAAGAAAACCCATGTAAATCTGCTAAAATCATCAGTCACCACAAGACAATATTTCTTAAGATTCAAGCTGCTCACAGATGTAGGACCAAATAAGTCCATTTGTAACATTTGAAGTGGGTGAGCAATAGAGTTAATCAACTTTGACCTGCAAGAAGCTCTGTGCTGTTTGCCTTTAAGACAAGCCACACAGGTTTGATCATTTTCAAATCTTTTCTGAGGTAGACCTCTCACTAAACCATTTTTGACAATCTTGTTAATGGTTTTGAAGTTAACATGACCAAGTCTTCTATGCCATAACATGGATTCATCCACTGTGGCCTTTGCAAGCAAGCAAGCATAATCATCTTTAGCTACAATGTTGTTCATATCAAAGCTATAGAGATTGCCTTTTCTAGGAACTTTAAGAAGAATCTGACTTTCATCAGGCATCTTAAAATCCTTAGAGAGAACAAAGCACATATCTTTGGTAAAAAGAACATTTTTTATCTTGTCACACATTTGTGACACACTAAAGAGATTGTATTTAAGCTCCTTTACATAATACACAGGTTCAAAATCCAAGTTACCAGTTTTAATAACACCTTTACCAGCAACTTTTCCATTTACTCCACCTCCAAAGCTGACATACTGTCCATCATAAGGCTCAAAATCAGAAAGATAGGACTTGTTGCCAGTCATGTACCTTGAACACCCACTATCTGTATATCCTTGATCTGACCTTTTTGTCCTTGGATGTTCCTGCACATATGAGTAAAGAGTTAGTTTCTTTTGGGGACCCAAGCCATGATTGACTTGGATCTGCCTCGTGTATCAATATAGTTAAATCTATCAAAGGTCATTGATACACCATTGGGATTGCTTGTAGAGGTACTTCCTTTAGGTTTCCATTCCCAATGTCTTTGAGGCCTTCACAACATTGCCCATGTCCCACTTTTCTTATTTAAAACCCTTGTAGTGGTAACTTTTGAATGAGCAGTGGTAACTGCTGGTTTCTTTTTAGGTACCCACTGTTGGTTATTATTTACCTTAGCTTGAAAGATTCTTTTTCCTGTTTGTGCAGATTTATTAAAACTTGTTTTGGTGTTTGCACTTTTAACAGGTGACTTAGGGTGAGCAGTGTTAACAGTTTTTGTAGTGGCAAGTGTTTTGAGGCCACTTCTAAGCTGAACTGCTCTTGGGACCATTTTGATACTTGTTAGTCTCCACCCTTTTATACCCATAGACTTCCCTTCTCCCAACATGATAGTCACAATAAGCATGTAAATGATCAAAACTACCACAGATATAGCATGCCTTATTGTTCATTACAAAATCACGACCTAGTTGTTGAGATTTAACATGATTCCAACTCCTCTGGTTACCCCTAGAAGCTGTAGGCTTGTTCCTATACATCTCAGCATACCTTATAGGTGGTCTAGGTTTATTAACTGGTTTCCTAGGTTCCTCTGTAACAGTATTAACAACTTTTGGGATAGAAGTCTCTACATTCTTTTTAAGATCCTCATCAACAACTGATGAGTCACTAGCACTCTCAAAAACATCATTATTAAGCTTACTCTCTTCCTCACTCTTCACCACTGTGTCCTTTAAAGGACCATATTCTCTTTCAAGTTCCTTAAAGTCTTATAAACCTGTATGAGCTAAATCTACACCTGGAGGTGATTGAACACCTCTTAGTGGTGGTGGCAATCAGATATAACCCATACCGGACTTAGCTTTATTAAACACTTGAGCATTCCAAATTTTATCAATTGACTTAGACTGATGATAACATGTGTGATAACATGTGTCTGATTAAATTGACATTTTCAATTTTCTTTTGGAGTTTTTCAACTCCTTTTGGTATGCTTCATTCACAGCAGTTGTATGTTCTACCTCTCTCCTAAGAAGAATCATATCATCATTATAATTTGACTCATTTGCATGATAGTGCTCTATTTGCTTTTCTAATACTGCCATAGCTCTCCTAAGATTAGCCACGGTATAATTATCGGTATATAATTCTTGCCTTTCATTAGAGTACAAATCATTAAGTCTTTCAACTTCTTTAGCATCCCTACATGTTTTAGAACAACTATCAAAGTTTTGTACCTCAGAATCAGAGAAAGCCATGAGAGCAAATTCAGTAGCAACAAGAGCAACATCAGTTTGTTCTTCTTCTTGTTCATCAGCCATGAAACTCTAATCATAGCTCACACCATCAATAGCCAACATTGCCTTTGGTTCTTCCACAGTTGGTCCCTTCTTTTGCTTGTACCATGTAGACCTGTGGTCCTTGGTCTTTGGTCTTCTACATTCTCTAGCAAAATGTCCAAACTTGTGGCAGTTAAAGCACTCCACTTTCTTCTTATCAAAACCTGCAGTATCATCACCATTAATGTGGATAGACTTGCCAGTCTTCTTGTAGAATTTCTTAGCCCTCATGCTAAGAAGAGCTATCTGCCATTTTATATCCATTTCCTCCAAGTCATCTTCATCAATTTGCTCTATGTCTTCATGAGTTAAGACAGAGCCATCAACTTGTGTGGAGATAAAAGCATAAAAGGTAGGATCTCCAATACTAGCAACCTTCTTTTTGGAACCTACAGTGGTAACATTAACATTACCAGTGGAAACTTTAGAACCTACAGTGGCAATATCATCATCACTTTCATCTTCGAATCATCACGTCAACAGAATTTGACAACAATACCAAGCTACTAGAGCTTGTACCAAGTTTCCCTACCTTCTTCAATCTTTGCTCAATAAGTTTGAAGTTGTTGTAAAGATCATTGAGCTTCATTGTTTCAATGTCTGTTTTGTTTTCCCAGATAGTAACATTGGTTTGAAACTCTGAAGGCAAACTTCTTAGAAACTTCAAATTGAGGTCTTCCTTTTCTACCTCAATGCCAAACATAGTTAGTCGTGTAACAATCTTCTACAGTTTGGTAAAAATGCTATCAAGTGAGTCATTGCTTGAAGCAGAGAAGTTTTCATAACTTTGCTTTAACAATGTCTTCTGAGTCTTCTTTGTTGCATCATTACCACCAAACACCGAGCAAATCTCTTCAAACAGTTCTTTAGCAGTCTTGAATTTCTTTGAATGCAATAATCGGTCTCTAGGAAGAGTCATCGAATGACTTCTAGCTTTAAGATCATTCTTCTTTTGAGCTTTTTCAGCATTTGATTCAGGCATAGAAACTTTCACAACATCTGTGTCACCTACTTTGGAAGTAGTGGTCACAGACTTGAAAGAATCACCAAGTTGAATAATCTCCCATAGAGCATAGTCCTGTATGAGGAAGTATTGCTCAATCAGTATACTCCACATTTCAAACTCATTAAGCTTAAACTTAGGAAGTCTGGGTGTAGAAGAAGAGTTTGATTGGTTGTTTTCCATCTCTATTGTCTTGAGTGAGTGAGTCAAGCTAATTCTTTGTATCTTCTAAAACAAAATATCAGAACCTTGCGCTCTGATACCACTTGATGGATCTAGGACACTCTCCTTGTGTCAATGATATTTTGTATAATATTATCAAGCAAGCGGAATTTACTTAAGTAATACTTAGAAGACAAATTATATGATGTATGAGAATAAACACAAGTTAACACAAAACTCAAGCTCCAATATTATTAATGAATAATACGAGTGATCTTAACTTATCACTAGGGTTACACCTTGAAGCTTTCGTAGGTAATATTGTAATGTAATATGTACCTAAGACAATGACCTAGGATCTCCTTTTATACAACAAGGAGTCCTTTACAAGATAAGTATAAAGCTAACATAATAGAATATACACAAGATCTATTCTATACTTATCAAGACGCGTTTAACCTTATCATAAACTGATAGCAGTGGTAATGAAGAACTTGCAGTGGGAATGTCACACCCCCAAATTACCTGTTTTGCAGCGGAATGGAATTCCTGGGGATTGACTGTCATAGCATCACAATCACAGTTATATTTAACGACCTAAAGTGTCGTTTTAAAAACACATCGTTTGATATTTATTTAAAACATTCAGAGTTACAAGATAGGTCCCAAAAGTTGATAAAGTTTGCGGAAATAAGTTTATTACAAGTCCAAACGATGTTTTGAAATGCCATAATATACAATGAGACGCGTCGACGCCGCGACTCTATGAGGGTTCCTTATTCGTGCCATGATGCGAATGTCTTAGTTACCTGAAAATACATTGCTAAAACGGTCAACAATAATGTTGGTGAGAAATCATAGGTTTATGAAAATGTTCTATACAACCACACAAGTATAGACCATATATGACAAACATGCCACATAAAATGTTACAATTGTTATAAGTCCATGACACCGAAACTAGACTGATCATGATGTTCGCCCAACAGAGTGTTTGCCAAACAACTCAAATAATGATATTAAATGAAATGCATCCGTTTAACCGGTTGGAATCCACCAACCCGGATGGAGGAGTCACCCTCGATAGATCTATCCACTCACCCTCGCTTCTATGAAATTAACGGTTCATGTTATATAATGGGGACATTCAAAGCAATGTAATGAATTTAATATACTTGGTATCGTAATAAAAATGATGTGCAATGTATTCTCCCCCGTAGGTTTGAAAATAAGTATAAACGTATACAACGGGGCTATGAAAACTCACTTGATGAATTGATGCGATGACAAAAGTGAGTACACCGAAATGTAGCGTGAATCTCTAAACTTGACCTATTATGAATGATATGATACGTAATAAGTTATGATGTAATGTTATGCATGCAATTCGGATGATATCTATACCACTTATGAATTTTTGAAAAAATAATACTTTTCGTCGAAAAGATAATCTTTTAACGTCTTGACCATTTTAAATTACTCCACATGTATTTACGTTGAAATGATATCCGACGATAATCATTTAGTGATTTATTGTGAAATTATAACTTTTCGTCGCAAAATAATGTTGAAATTTTCATGAAAGTGACTAAACGGCCTCTAAAAGCTAGTCGTAAAATGGTGCACGTCGAGCGTTAGGAAACGAACTCAACGGTTTTGGGAAGCTTGTATCATTATCTCAAAGTTTTAGTATTTAAAATTTCATCCTAGAGGTCTCGAACATAAAGAAAAATATGGGTTAAGTATGGTATTTTTGTCCAAAATATAGTTTAAGGGTGGTTTTCGGCAAAGTTTAAGTAACCGTATATAATTCATTACAACTCCGCTTGACAAACGGTCGGACATTTTGGAAAATATGCTTGGCGAACTTACTTTTACTAGAAGACATCACTTTATAAAAGTTCTACATCAATGTTAAAAACAACCTTCAACATGGTCTCTTGTTGCCGTAATACTTGTCTATTAGAAATTTAATAGTTTTTCTTATATAATAAAGTTACGACAACTTTTGTAAACGTGTATAATTTAATGTTACAAATCCGTTTTCTACGTTTTATAGGTCCTTAGCTTTGTATCAAAGTATACTAATATATTTTTGATAAATCGACACAATTTATAACGCCTAAGCCTCATTTTTGACTTGTACAAAGTAGACTTAACTTGCTGAAATTTTCAGAATTTATAGTTTTCGTCGCCTAACTTGAAAAATTCATAACTTCTTCGTTATAGCTCCGTTTTAATCCGTTCAAGCGGCCACGTTTTCGTTTTAAAGTGTATTTTCTAAATATCTAGGCCAAAATTTTTTACTTACTGTCGAATTTTCCAGATTTCGAAAATAAGGACAGACCCTTTAGAAACCTTGTCGAAATGAGTTTTTCTCGCGCCAAATCTATTCTAACCAATTCAAAACAACTCCGAAGCTATTCTAATCCTACCATACACCTTCTTAGGGTGTCATGGGTTCCTAGACATCACCAAAAGTGATATATAACAAGGAGTAATTATAGGATGACATAAATATATATAACTCTTAAAAACAAATGAAAAAGTGGTATAAACATCATATGACTTGCATGTTTTCTCAAGCTTAATGAAGTGAACATAAAAATGAATATGAATATGATCATGAATATGGGATGCTTACAAGTTAACTTGATGAGGTTATAAGAACAAAGGATTTTTCCTAATCACCTAAGGTTTTTATTGCACAACCTTAATCAAGAGTGATACTAGAGTGTAAAAATCTTTTCAAGAAAATTTTGGATGAACTTCTCCTTGGTCCTTGAGGTTGGCCGGTTATAGAGAGAAGAGAGGAAGGAAATGGTTTTGATATTTTACTTTGGATATAATGAGTGTATGTGTACATGTTTGTAGTATAATACAATATACTTAGTGTAGATATTAGGAAAATTAAGTGACTCACCCTCCTTGTGTCGACAAGGGGGTGTTGTCATCTCTTTAATACATTTTTTTTTGAATTATGTATAAGTATAATTATATGTAAGTTAATTGAAGACATGTAGTAAATTGTATACACATTTGAGTATTTAGGGTAGCGTTAGATAAAAATAAATTTTAACGGGTCAAGATAAAATATATTGAGGTCATAAAAATTATAAAAATACATTTCTTGCAAAATCTGAGTGAAATAATAATTATCGTGTAGTATTTAAGAAAACCGTCGTAATTATATAAATATAACAATTTATATACAAAATAAATTTAAAACACTGGGTAAACTAATAATAATATTTTATAAACTTAATATGAGTATAGAAATATATTGTGATAATTTTTGGAAGTATCGGATCAATTGTTCAAAATAATTAATTACGCGATAGCGTTGATTTAATATGAAATTATACGTTTAATGTAAAATGCAAAACCATGCATGAACTAATATGATGATAATGATGCTAATGATATGTAGACTAAACCTAGTCTATATGGAATGTCCTTGATGATTGTTCATGAATTCATAGCTAAACCATTAAGGTTACGCAAATTTGATACTCGTAAACCTAGTTTACGATAAACGATAAATGATGAAGCATGAGTAATGTTTTGAAAAATGACCTGAAAATAGGAGTTGTCACATTCACCCATCCAAAAAGGAATTCAGTCCCTGAATTCAGTCCTTGTTGGGTCCTACGGTGTTGTCGGTGAAAAGATGAGGATATTTGAGGCGCATCTGGTCTTCCCGTTCCCAAGTAAACTCAGGACCTCTTCGAGAATTCTAGCGAACCTTCACGATAGGAATACGACTTTGTTTCAACTGCTTGACCTCGCGGTCCATGATTTCTACAGGTTCCTCCACGAAATTGAGTTTATCGTCGAGTTGAATTTCTTCCAATGGAATAACGAGTGATTCGTCCGAAAGACATTTCTTCAGGTTTGAAACGTGAAACGTGTTGTGTACGTGACCAAGTTCTGATAGAAGATCAAGTCGATAAGCTACAGGGCCGACTCTGCTCAAAATTTTGAATGGCCCAATGTACCTCGGGTTCAACTTCCCGCGTTTTCCAAATCGTACCACGCCTTTCCAAGGCGATACTTTCAACATCACTTTGTCGCCAACTTGAAATTCTAATGGTTTGCGTCTAACATCTGCGTAACTTTTCTGTCGGCTTCTGGCAGTTCTGAGTCTATCTCGGATTTGGACTATCTTTTCTGTTGTTTCCCGTACCATTTCTGGACCAGTGAGTTGTGCGTCTCCAACCTCGGCCCAACAAACAGGTGATCGGCACTTTCGACCATAGAGTGCCTCAAATGGTGCCACTTTTATACTGGTGTGATAACTATTGTTGTACGAGAATTCGATCAACGGTAAATGGTTAGCCCAACCATTTCCAATATCAATCACACATGCCCTCAGCATATCTTCTAAGGTTTGAATTGTCCTTTAACTTTGACCATCAGTTTGAGGATGATATGCTGTGCTCATCTCTAATTTGGTTCCAAATGAATCTTGTAATGATTTCCAGAAGTTTGAAATGAATCGACTATCTCTGTCGGAAATGATGGAAATTGGTGCTCCATGCCTTGAGACTATTTCCTTGACATAAAGTCTAGTGAGTTATTCCATGGAATAAGTCTCTCTAATTGGTATGAAATGGGCTGATTTGGTAAGACGATCGACGATTACCCATATAGCATCGTAACCTCCCGATGTCTTAGGAAGTTTCGTGACAAAGTCCATCGTAATGCGTTCCCATTTCCATTGGGGAATTTCTGGTTGTTGGAGTAATCCTGAAGGTTTCTGATATTCGACTTTTACCTTAGAGCAAGTAAGGCATCTGCTAACGTACGTGGCAATTTCCGCTTTCATGTCCGACCACCAATAAAGTTTCTTGAGATCCTGATACATCTTATCAGAACCTGGGTGAATGGAATACTTTGACTTATGCGACTCATGCATAATCAATTCTCGTATCCCACCATAAAATGGTACCCACATTCTATCCTTGAAGCATAATACTCCATCTGCCCTCTTTACAAAACCATTTGCATTTTCGGGCATACCATAAAGCTTTTCACTTGGTCGGTTTTCCTCCTTGAGTGCCTTGATTTGTGCCTCGAGTATTTTTGATGGTAAAGGTGAACTGATCGTCATTCCTAATGATCGGACTCTTAAAGGTTTGGGTCTTTCTTTCCGGCTAAGAGCATCAGCCACAACATTGGCTTTTCCCGGATGATACTTGATTTCACAATCATAATCGCTGAGTAATTCCAACCAACGACGTTGCCTCATGTTAAGTTCCTTCTGATCAAGAACATATTGTAAACTCTTGTGGTCCGTAAACACTGTGCACTTTGTACCGTAACGGTAGTGTCTCCAAATCTTGAGTGCAAAAACTACGGCCCCCAACTCAAGATCATGTGTGGTGTAATTCTTCTCATGAATCTTAAGTTGTCGAGAAGCATACGCTATCACCTTCTCGTTTTGCATTAATACGGCTCCAAGCCCTTTATGTGAAGAATCACAGTATACAACGAAGTTCTCAATTCCTTCGGGTAGTGCCAAAATTGGCGCACTGCAAAGCTTTTGCTTCAACAACTGAAAATCAGCTTCTTGTTTCTTTCCCCATTCGTACTTCTTGTTTTTCTGTGTCAACTTGGTCAAAGCTTTAGCTATCTTTGAAAAACCTTCGATGAATCTTCGGTAATACCCGGCGAGTCCTAGAAATTGTCGGATTTCCATAGGATTTGTTGGAGTAGCCCAATCTTTTACGGCTTCAATCTTTGCGGGGTCTACTTGTAATCCTTGACTATCAATGACATGACCAAGAAATTGTACTTTACGGTTCCAAAAATCACACTTCGAAAATTTGGCATACAACTTCTCATTCTTGAGTAGTCCTAAAATCGTTCTTAAATGCCCTTCGTGCTCTCCTTTGCTCGTTGAGTAAATCAATATGTCGTCGATGAATACTATAACAAACTTGTCCAAATACGGTTTGCATACCCTATTCATGAGATCCATGAATACTGCAGGTGCATTAGTTAATCCGAACGACATTACTTTAAACTTATAATGTCCGTAACGTGTTCTAAACACTGTTTTCGGGATATCCTCCTCCCGAACTCTAAGTTGATGATAACCTAACCTTAGGTCAATCTTTGAGTAGATACTAGAGCCTTGCAACTGATCGAACAAGTCATCGATTCTGGGGAGTGGGTAACGATTCTTCACCGTTAACTTGTTCAACTCTCTATAATCTATACACATTCTGAAGGATCCATCTTTCTTCTTCACAAACAAGACCGGTGCTCCCCAAGGCGAGGAACTTGGCCTAATGAATCCTTTGTCTAAAAGTTCTTGCAACTGATTAGACAAATCTTGCATCTCTGATGGTGCTAATCGGTAAGGTGCTCGTGCAATTGGTGAAGCTCCGGGCACTAAGTCAATATGAAATTCTACTTGACGTGCCGGTGGAAGTCCTGGCAAGTCTTCGGGAAAGACTTCAGGAAATTCTCGAGCAATCGGTACATCCTCTGGTCGCTTCTCCTCTGACTTCTTCTCGGTTATATGTGCTAAGAAAGCATAACAACCTTTCTTTATGTACTTCTCCGTCTTGATGCATGATATAATACTGAGTCTAGTTCCACTTCGTTCCCCATGAATGATCAAAGTTTCGCCGTTGTTAGGAAGATGAACAACTTTTTCATCACAAATGATTCTTGCACGATGTTTGGATAACCAATCCATACCGATGATGACGTCGAAAATACCAAGTTCTACGGGCATAAGGTCTATATTGAAGGGATGATTTAGAAAATTGAGTGTACAACCACGGACAATGGTGTCGGTGCTAATTAAGTTACCATTAGCTAATTCAATGTTGTATGATGTGTCTAATGTGGTGGGTTTGATATTGAGTAAAGGTGCAAATATAGTGGGCACAAAACTTTTATCGGCTCCCGAATCAAATAAAACTGATGCATAACGAGTATTGATAAGGAACGTACCCGTTACAACATTCGGGTCCTCCCTAGCTTCTCCACCTCCCATGACATAGGATCTTCCTTGTGCCATTCCACCTTGATTCCTGTTTCCTTGGTTCCTTCCCTTTGGACACTCAGTCTTGAAGTGTCCCCTTTCTCCGCAACCAAAACATGTCACTGGTGGTTTTTGATTTTCCCCCGTAGCTAGCATCTTGCATTCCCTAGTTTGATTTCCCACTTTCTTACAATTCCCGCATGGTTCAGGATAACGTCCCGGCTTGTGATGACTCGAACACATCTCACACTTAGGCAAAATCCCCGTGTACCCCTTTTTCTCCTTTAGGCCTGCAACATAGGTCTTTGCCACCTCTTGTCTTTTAGGTGGTTGTTGAGTGACATTTCCACCTCTGTTGTTGTCCCACTTCCGCTTGTTGTTGTTATTGTTGTTATAGTTGGTGTAATTGTTTCGGTTATTGTTGTAATTGGAGCGGTTGTTGGTATTGTTGTTGTTTCGGTTGATGTTGGCGATGTTGCTTCTCCTTACTACTTGAGCCATGAGCTTTTGAGACACTCGAATGGATTCCTCAATCGTTTGCGGATCAAAAGAAATCACGTCTCCTTGAATAACCTGGGGAAGTCCCCAATGAAAGCCTCCAGTAGCTTCTCATTATCCGAAACCATAGATGGGCATAATGCGGCCAATTCTTGGAACCTTCGAATGTAAGTGTCAATGTCATACCCCATAGTTACCAGTTCATAGAATTCGGTCTCCAACTTCTTCACCTCCGTACGCGGACAATACTTCCTCGTTAGCAGCCTTTTGAATTGCTCCCAGGTGAGCTTGTACGCATTTTCTATTCCCATTGGTTGAGCATACGAATTCCACCACGACATTGCCCCATCAAGTAGTGTACTCGTAGCAAACTTAACCTTGCTATCCTCCGGGCAATTACATAGCAGAAACACGGATTCCATTTTCTCGAACCATCTAACCATGGCAGTTGCCCCTTCAGTACCCTTGAACTTAGTGGGATCTCCAATTTTAAAATCTTTATACGAGCAACTTCTAACCCCGGACCCTCCTGCAATGCCTGCAGCAGCAGCATGTCTAGCGGTCTCGGCAGTAGCCGCAGCCACCACCGATGCTCTCTCAGTCCTTAATGCATTGGCTATGCTATCTATCACATACTTCTGCATAGCCGCTTGAGTCAATTTAGGTGTGGCTTTCTATGGCGCCATTGCTCTTCAAAACCATAAGATGAAACAATTATGAGAACTCGTAAGTAGAAACAAACATTACACATATATATCCACAACCACAACATGCATAATATAAATGAAATCACAACGGAACAACCACGAAATATCACAAATATAATCACAACACACGTGGATAATATACATGAAAATTTCGGCCTACATGGACCGATATCATAGATAGTAAAACCATTCCTACATAGTAGAGTCAACACTTGATATATTTGTTTGTACAACAACCAAAAGACAACAAGTTCTTTAAACTATGTCACACACCTTGTGACTAGGATAATAGTAATAAAAACTGTACATGATAAAAGTCTACACTAGGCACCTCCTTGTACTTCGCCAGCTCGATCCTGTAGATCTCGAATCTGTGTAGTCAAACTAGCAACCAAACCCCTCAACTCGCTAATCTGACCCTGTGCGGTAACCATGCTCTCACGAGCTAATGCCAACTCCCGAGCGGCGAAGTTCGTCCCTGTGCCATCTCGGCTCCGTCATATAACTCAGGCATCTCCTGCCTCAACTCAACAATATGCCCCCGGTTCTCTAACTGTCTAGATTCTAAACCCTGGTGAGCCATATCAATCGAAACCCTACCTATCACGAGGCCTTCAACCTCCTCCTCAATGGTCTCTACTCGGTCCAATGACAGTTCCTCCAACTGTCCTAACATCCTATCTATCTGTATCTGTTGGCTATCTATACGTGCCCCTAATGTCTCAGTGGAAGGTCGTCTAGCGCAGCAGCCTTTGAGCTCTCACCTATCTCAACCTAGCGGTGGTTCGGGCTCTGTAGAGGGTGATGCAAGGATGTCAAAACGTGCACGCTTTTTGAGCGGCAAGTCCAATGTAGGTATAGGATCCCTAAGATAGTATGATGAAGATGATGACGATAATAGTGGTGATGGTGGGTGAATCAGGCCATGTGTAGGGCTAACAGGTGGTGTAGGTGCGACTTCGCCCTCCTCAAAGGGTTCGGTCTCGGTGTCAGTCACTATGAGTGGTAAGTCTGAAGTAGAGCCAATAAAAGATAAAACTATAGTGGTGTGTGATAAAGCATCATTCATGTTGGTGTCGGATGAGACATCCTCCATGTTCGTGTCAGATGATATAGGGATAGTGTCGGAATCTGAAGACATCTTTGTGACAACCGATGTAAAATAAAAGTAAATAACTTGAATAAAATGTATATGAATCCGCATGTAAAGTGAACATGCACTTATGATGAAATGATGAGATGCTATGATGATGTAGTTATAGTCTAGGGTCAATGATGCAACCTAGTTCTCTATAACTGAAGCTCTGATGCCAATCTATCACACCCCCAAATTACCTGTTTTGCAGCGGAATGGAACTCCTGGGGATTGACTGTCATAGCATCATAATCACAGTTATATTGAACGACCTAAAGTGTCGTTTTAAAAATACATCGTTTGATATTTATTTAAAACATTCAGAGTTACAAGATAGGTCCCAAAAGTTGATAAATTTTGCGGAAATAAGTTTATTACAAGTCCAAACGATGTTTTGAAATGCCATAATATACAATGAGACGCGTCGACGCCGCGACTTTATGAGGGTTCCTTATTCGTGCCATGATGCGAATGTCTTAGTTACCTGAAAATACATTGCTAAAACGGTCAACAATAATGTTGGTGAGAAATCATAGGTTTATGAAAATGTTTTATACAACCACACAAGTATAGACCATATATGACAAACATGCCACATAAAAATGTTACAATTGCTATAAGTCCATGACACCGAAACTAGACTGATCATGATGTTCGCCCCAACAGAGTGTTTGCCAAACAACTCAAATAATGATATTAAATGAAATGCATCCGTTTAACCAGTTGGAATCCACCAACCCGGATGGAGGAGTCACCCTCGATAGATCTATCCACTCACCCTCGCTTCTATGAAATTAACGGTTCATGTTATATAATGGGGACATTCAATTGGCATGAGGTAACTTAAGCAATGTAATGAATTTAATATACTTGGTATCGTAATAAAAATGATGTGCAATGTATTCTCCCCCGTAGGTTTGAAAATAAGTATAAACGTATACAACGGGGCTATGAAAACTCACTTGATGAATTGATGCGATGACAAAAGTGAGTACACCGAAATGTAGCGTGAATCTCTAAACTTGACCTATTATGAATGATATGATACGTAATAAGTTATGATGTAATGTTATGCATGCAATTCGGATGATATCTATACCACTTATGAATTTTTGAAAAAATAATACTTTTCGTCGAAAAGATAATCTTTTAACGTCTTGACCATTTTTAAATTACTCCACATGTATTTACGTTGAAATGATATCCGACGATAATCATTTAGTGATTTATTGTGAAATTATAACTTTTCGTCGCAAAATAATGTTGAAATTTTCATGAAAGTGACTAAACAGCCTCTAAAAGCTAGTCGTAAAATGGTGCACGTCGAGCGTTAGGAAACGAACTCAACGGTTTTGGGAAGCTTGTATCATTATCTCAAAGTTTTAGTATTCAAGATTTCATCCTAGAGGTCTCGAACATAAAGAAAAATATGGGTTAAGTATGGTATTTTTGTCCAAAATATAGTTTAAGGGTGGTTTTCGGCAAAGTTTAAGTAACCGTATATAATTCATTACAACTCCGCTTGACAAACGGTCGGACATTTTGGAAAATATGCTTGGCGAACTTACTTTTACTAGAAGACATCACTTTATAAAAAGTTCTACATCAATGTTAAAAACAACCTTCAACATGGTCTCTTGTTGCCGTAATACTTGTCTATTAGAAATTTAATAGTTTTTCTTATATAATAAAGTTACGACAACTTTTGTAAACGTGTATAATTTAATGTTACAAATCCGTTTTCTACGTTTTATAGGTCCTTAGCTTTGTATCAAAGTATACTAATATATTTTTGATAAATCGACACAATTTATAACGCCTAAGCCTCATTTTTGACTCGTACAAAGTAGACTTAACTTGCTGAAATTTTCAGAATTTATAGTTTTCGTCGCCTAACTTGAAAAATTCATAACTTCTTCGTTATAGCTCCGTTTTAATCCGTTCAAGCAGCCACGTTTTCTTTTTAAAGTGTATTTTCTAAATATCTAGGCAAAAAATTTTTACTTACTGTCGAATTTTCCAGATTTCGAAAATAATGACAGACCCTTTAGAAAACTTGTCGAAATGAGTTTTTCTCGCGCCAAATCTATTCTAACCAATTCAAAACAACTCCGAAGCTATTCTAATCCTACCATACACCTTCTTAGGGTGTCATGGGTTCCTAGACATCACCAAAAGTGATATATAACAAGGAGTAATTATAGGATGACATAAATATATATAACTCTTAAAAACAAATGAAAAAGTGGTATAAACATCATATGACTTGCATGTTTTCTCAAGCTTAATGAAGTGAACATAAAAATGAATATGAATATGATCATGAATATGGGATGCTTACAAGTTAACTTGATGAGGTTATAAGAACAAAGGATTTTTCCTAATCACCTAAGGTTTTTATTGCACAACCTTAATCAAGAGTGATACTAGAGTGTAAAAATCTTGTCTAGAAAATTTTGGATGAACTTATCCTTGGTCCTTGAGGTTGGCTGGTTATAGAGAGAAGAGAGGAAGGAAATGGTTTTGATCTTTTACTTTGGATATAATGAGTGTATGTGTACATGTTTGTAGTATAATACAATATACTTAGTGTAGATATTAGGCAAATTAAGTGACTCACCCTCCTTGTGTCGACAAGGGGGTGTTGTCATCTCTTTAATACATTTTTTTTGAATTATGTATAAGTATAATTATATGTAAGTTAATTGAAGACATGTGGTAAATTGTATACACATTTGAGTATTTAGGGTAGCGTTAGATAAAAATAAATTTTAACGGGTCAAGATAAAATATATTGAGGTCATAAAAATTATAAAAATACATTTCTTGCAAAATCTGAGTGAAATAATAATTATCGTGTAGTATTTAAGAAAACCGTCGTAATTATATAAATATAACAATTTATATACAAAATAAATTTAAAACACTGGGTAAACTAATAATAATATTTTTATAAACTTAATATGAGTATAGAAATATATTGTGATAATTTTTGGAAGTATCGGATCAATTGTTCAAAATAATTAATTACGCGATAGCGTTTATTTAATATGAAATTATACGTTTAATGTAAAATGCAAAACCATGCATGAACTAATATGATGATAATGATGCTAATGATATGTAGACTAAACCTAGTCTATATGGAATGTCCTTGATGATTGTTCATGAATTCACAGCTAAACCATTAAGGTTACGCGAATTTGATACTCGTAAACCTAGTTTACGATAAACGATAAATGATGAAGCATGAGTAATGTTTTGAAAAATGACCTGAAAATACGAGTTGTCAGAGGGAATACGTTTGCACTGCTAGTGTTAAACCAAGCAGTGTAAACCACTACTATCCGTGGTAACGGATTATTCCCAACACAAAGATATCAACTGACTCATGTGTTTCAACAAGTACAAACAAAGTATGAACATAATCATTAGTATGAATCAAATGCAAACCATTTTCTAGGGATTCTTCAGGATCACAGAAAAACAACGTCCATTTTTGTTCATTAATCTCTGATAATACATTATCAAGGCTTGAACTAAATATATCCCTATCACTGGTAAAGGTACACAGATTAATTAATGAACCCCCTTCATACCTGAGTGGGCTATAATAAAAAAAACCCATTACAGTGGAATCTGAACAAGACCTCACATTCTTCTTCTTCCTGAACATCCTTAAAAGTAGACACGAATATGCTCATGTCTTTCTTGGTTTGACTTTGTGTTTTTATGAATGGTTTTGATTTGATGTGTGTTTCAGTACGTGAGTGTGGATGTATTTTAGATTTGGTTTGGATTGGGTTTTGTTAATTGGTTCGGGTTATTATGAGAGTGTTTATGTTTTCGAATCTTATTAGTTGGGTTTATTTGGTGTTTGGCAATACATTAATTGTGTATAAGCATATCAAGGAAGGCAAAGGTCAAGTTGCAGGGTAATAATTTTCATATGTCACACTTGGTCCCTGAATTTGGTTAGGTAGCCGTTTTTGCACTTAAAATTCCCACGTATTTTTATTACAGAAACTTGACTATTTGTCTTTTTACTAACTTCACAATTAGTCCCTGAATTTGGAAGGTCCCATTGTTTTTGCTATTTATGGGTTCATACCCTATACCATTTGCTAACTTCCCCCGTCTTCAAGAATCAAAAATACATATTTTCACAAAATCACAACAATCTTCGAATGGCTAACTTCCCCCGTCTTCAAGAACTCGCCAAAGCTTTCAACTCTGTCTACATGTTTGACTCGATTTCTCTCTTTTATCAGATAGAAAATGATAAGGACATGCAAATTGCTAATGTGCTCCAACAGACTTTCTCTGACTTGATTCTTGGTATGAACGAAACCTAAGAATATATCTCTAAGCTTGAAGGCTATCGACCTTTGGTGATGACCTACAAGTTTCTTGTGGATCTTCGCAAGAAGCAAAAGGCAAATGTCTTGAAGGCCTTGGAGATAAGGAAGATGATCTGTGAAACATACTGTCAGGTGTTTAACAGGAAGAACTTCCTTGAAGATCTTTGGAAGGCAAAGTTATGTTGTCTTTTTTTGGAAAAAATGTACTGAATTTCATGTTTAATATGAAATTAATGAATCTATCTTTTATGTTCTTGTGTATAATTTGTTAATTTTGTTGCTAATTTTTGTATTCCTATTTGATTGTTGTTATATCTGTTTTGATTGTATTGGGTGTTGGTAGAACTATTGTCCTTGCATAAACAGTGTAAGAATATATGATTAAGGTTTTAGTCTCCTATCCTTTCCTCACATTTGCATAAAGTTATAGGAAGCACTTTATTCTCAAATTTTACCCCAAATTTGAATTCATAAACCTAAAGCCTTAATTAAGTGAAATTGCATCAAAATGGATAAATCTAGAGCTCATAGACAGATTAAATGCTCCAATTGTCAAACTGTTGGACATAATAAGTCTAGGTGTCACAAGGATCAAGTACCAAAACCACCAAAGGAAACAAAGGTGCGAGGTAGAAAAAGGCTTTCTAATGGCAGAAGGCAACACATATTCATTTAATTATCATTTGCATAATGATTGTGCTTGTGTGTTTACATTGTAGTTGATGTGCAAATCTATTACTTTTGTAGTGGATGGATGAAGACGAGATAAGACAGACTATAGAACAAGAGTTTCTTGAAGCTCTTTATGAGAAAGAAGAAGAACACACAATGTTGGAGGGAGATGAAGAGCAGAAAAGGATGGATGAAGAAGCATTCCAGCAGTTTTTAGAAGAGGAGAGAATGTAGAAAAGAATTGAAGAGGAATGGAAGAGAAAAAAATGGCTAAAAGAAGCAGAGTTTGAGGCAGCTTACTATGGAGTGGATGTGAAGGATTTATATCCAAGACATCCATATGTGGTGGATAAAAAATGTTGAACTGCTGTTAGTAGGTTGTAGCCATCTGTGATTTGGACACCATCATGTTTGAAATAAATTTGTTTTTGTTGACTTTATAAGTCAGAATTGGTTATTCCAAACACCCCCTAAACTGCATATGTTGACTCGCTTTTAAGCATTTATGCTGTCTTTACTCCCATCTACTTGTTCAACAACCACATTGTACCCTATTATCGCCCTTTTTGCATGCATTATATAATACATCTTAAGTCATCAATTCTTTATCATACCAACATATTTTCACCATGGATGTAGAAAATGGTTGTCAAATGGTATGCCTTGACTGTTGGGTTGAAAGTGAAAACAGGGCTGGATTGACCTTTTTTGCAAGGCGTCCACCTTATAGAGATTTCATGTGGTATGTTTGTACAATATGCCTTGAAAAAAGGGGAAACACATCTTATACTGGTAGAGGTGGTGTTACAAGGGAAAAAACAACTACAACAGATAGTGGTGGATATGTAATGGGTCTACATATTTCTGCATCTACTAGAGTTGGTTCTTTCTTGGGCAGTGATGAAGAAGAAAGTGAACCACCTACAGCTGAAATACCAAATGGAGAACACCCAAGACAAACACCACGTGAAGCACTTGCAACTGGAAGACCAAATGGAGAACACCCAAGAAAAACACCACGTGAAGCACTTGCAACTCAAAGACCAAATGGATCACCATCTAGTCAATTAACCAAGCGAATCACGTGCAAGAAATGCTATGTTGTCTTTCAGTCTAAATGTAACTTAACTGATATGTGTGTACTTCTTTTGTTATAAGAATTGAATTTTGGTTACAATTTGTATCTGTTGACTTTATAAGTCAAATTGTGTTATTCCAAACAGCACCCTAAACTGCACATCCAATTGCAAACTGAACAACGTTAACAGGAAAACCAAAACTACAAATGCAAACAAAAAGATATTTTAAAATATTATAACAATTCAGTGTGGTTAATAATTTTTTGTTTTATGTTGACTTTATAAGTCAAAATAGGTTTTTCCAAACACCCACATAAACTGCATAAGCAAATGCAAACTACAAAATGTAAACAACAAAGCCAAAATATACATACACCACCAACTATATATACCATTGATGCAGGTTTCTTGACCAAGTTTTAATATTTGTAATGTCTCGTTATACCTATGGTCTACCCTAATGCACTAACGGGCAGTGTACCCGGTCGTGTATAGTGTAGTATTCGGTAAAACCGAGGTCGTCCCAAGAGCTATGTGTTTGGATTAATACTAAGTCTAGGTGTCACAGATTTAAAGATGGTTTTGATATTGAATTAATTAATTAACTACTAAAGCAAATAAAGGCAAAGATGTGATCAATAGAGGAGAGTGGTGCTAACCTAGTTATTCATCATAGCTAGTAATGTTTACGTCTAATTACTTCCAATTACTTCAGGTGGGGTCAAAGTCGAGAGGAAATCATTTGGTCACTTCGCCCTAACCTATCAGTAAAGAGCCACCACTGGAGAAGTTAGGTGTCCCCTCATAAGTCCAGTTGTTCCTGGTCCCCTAAGCCAAGTCATTAAGTTCCGCTACATGCTAGACTTATAATAGTGAGGGCCCGGGCGCTAGCATCTTTCGCCCCATAATTCTTAAGTTCATCCAAACGGTAGGTGATCAGTTGGTCAAATCGCACAAGTAGAAAGGGTCGTCAGTTGGTCATATCTTACCCTTCCCGTCTCACTCTACTCACTTAGGGTCAGTTGGTCATATCTCCTAAGCAACTAGCCTCTACCGCCATTCAAAACTACCGAAACAAGGGTAGCTACCAATAAACTATGCATGCGTACACTTAGAAATAATTATACGGAAGCAATGTAAACGCAAACAAAACAATTAAGGAATCATAACTAGGCCAGCACCAAGAGGTGCTTAGCCGCTCATATTAACCATACAAATCAATTCAATGTTTAATGTTACGAAATACATGAATCGAAAGTAAAGAACAGATAAAAAGCTAATGCTTATCATAGGGGAGTGATTTCTCCCTTGGAGATAGCTCCGTATGCTCCTCTAGATTTGACTTTAGCTTCTTCTCACGTTCTCATAATTTGCACTAGAAATGCTGGTTACGGCGTAACCTCAGGAAGGAGTTACGCCGTATCTTTAATAAATCTTGGTTACGCCGTAGTTGATGCATGAATTACGGCGTAATTATCACGGAACCTCATTTGAACTAATATGGTTACGTCGTAATCTTTGGGAGAGTTACGCCGTAATCTTCTGATAAGTTGGTTTTCTGAGTCATGCTTTAGTTATGGCATAATGTGAGAGATGAGTTACGCCGTAACTTCTTCAAAGTGAGCATACTATGATAAATCTTTAATAACTCTCCAATTCCGCGTCTCTTTAGCTCCAATGCTCGTAATTTACCTGAAAGTGGAATATATTGGAAAACAAGCGTAAATCCATATAAATGATATAAATTACAAGAATTATCGTGGGAAATTGACACTTAATATTCAGGATTATTTGATATTATCAAATATCCCCCACTTGAACTCTACTTGCCCTCAAGTAGACCTTATTAGATAGATTCCTAAAAGATATCTCCCATTACCTGGAAAATATAAGTTTACAAATCCCTTATGCTAGAATAAAACAAATCGGAACACCTCACGAAATAGGAACGAAACACTCATATCTCTCAACTATTCTAAGCGTCAATTTCGGGGTGATCACTCAATCGCACAGTCATAGCATGTATTCTATCATAAGCTTGGCGGTTACACAAATCTCCACCACTAGAGTTAAGGACAAAACAATTCTCGAAGACAATAATGGTAGACACGACAAGGGTTAAGGGTGATTTGTCATTACTAACATGTCATGGTGAAGTGGACAAAATCAATGATACATGACCAAATCCATGGCCAACACACCAAAGATTGCTCGCTGCATCACCTAGACACGCTTCATGACAAAAGGGTAGGATAAGACATGGGATATATAAATGGTGTAAAATAAAAATCAAGCAGATAGTCTAAATCTATAACCAAGTCATCACCACTCACCGTCCGCCCAAAGTTCAAGCTCTGAAGTTAAGAAAACGGATCATGATGTACAAGGTAGATGTGTCATTAGAGGTTGTCATGATGGGCACACTACCTTTTCTTCAACTGTTGGCGCAATTACCAACTCAAATCTTCAAATGTGACTGAGGTGGCCTCCTCGATACTAAATCTATAAAGCTCATAACTTAGTACTTATAACATTGCACTTTACAATAAACTGAATAACATAACTTTTTTTTCTTTATATATATATATATATATATATATATATATATATATATATATATATATTAACATAAACATAACATCACCCCACTTGAGATGAACAATGGGAATTCGGGGGGTCTTCAATGATCTTTAAGAATATGTCGTCGACGAAAGTGTGATTCCCGAACCTTTCCACTTGAACCTTGAACTTAGGCAAATGATGACTTCCCAATCACATATAAAGACTACAGGGTAGGCTAAGGTGTATAGGTGTAACGAAACAATATATTGGGTTAACAAAATGAAAGGAATGGTTAAGATGGGTGTATCTAGGGGTATCTTGCACTAAAGGTGAGTGCAACAAAAGGGTTTCACATGAGGGTCGAGAAGTTGAGGTGACTAATCGATAGACACACAATGGTAGGCTATTTGGGTGATAATCCTATAATACTGCCTTCTTAAACTGAAAAGTCCAAATACATCGAGCTAACTCAACATACCTCGTCTATGGTCTCGAAATGATGCAAAGGCCAAGTTCTAAAGTTTACAAGCTACCGGCACACTCATAATTTGGTGGATTTGGGGTAAAATAGGAAACGGATAAGACTAATCTCACCATATAATATCAAGGGTTGTATTTGCTCGGCTAAGGCCTAATCTAGATAGGTTAAGAAAAATATGTCAAAATTTTAAAAATGGCATAATTTTTGAAAATAAATTAGAAAAACGAGGGCAAAATAAAGGTCAAGAGACAATTCTACTCCCACCCCCCACTTGAATTGTACAAAGTTCCTTTTGTACTAAGCGTTAAATAAAGGTGAAGAGAAAAGTAGAATTAGAGCGAGAACTTCCTTTGAATTTGCTCCAAAAAGAAAGAAGGCCCACGAAAAAGAGTCGTGCCTTCGCATAATCATCAACGAGCAAACTTCAATCCCTGAAATCACACTACCGACAAGCATAATTCTAAAAAAGAAAAATGAAAAAATGAAAAATAAACCTAACTCACTTTCGTAGGAATCACGGTTGCATTTAGCATATGCAACAAGCCTTTTAAACCACTTGGTGTCCCAAGTGGACGAGTGAAGTTTCGTGAGGGTTTACAGGGAACATACCCACAAAGTTCATTTAAAATCTAATACAAGGTTATTGTGTTTAAAATGAAAGAAGTAATGCAGAGGATAGTTACATCGTAACTCCAGAAGGAGTTATGCCGTAACTAGGCAAAACCTGGCATACGCTGCAAAAGTGTAGCTACGGCGTAACCACTGAGATGGGATTACGCCGTAATTGGTAATGCATCAGAAGTTCTGCTGCAAGGGGCCTGTTACGGCGTAACCATGAGAATGAGTTACGCCGTAACTCTGGTCAGATCAGCATGCAGCAACAACAACTTTTCTTCGTTTCCTGCAAAAATGGTTAAAAACACAAAACCCAACTGATGACGTATAGTCTACATTCGGGTCATGATCCCGGCCAATAACATTACTAGCGATCAAGCGCAGTACGCATGGGCTAAACCAGTAACAGTTTAGGCCCACGAAGGCCCAAACCCAAAGTTATATATGGTTTTAGATATCGGGTATCTCTCATGGAACGAGATATGTATTGATTGCCCGACTTAGGCGGGATACGACGAAACGTGAGGAATACGAAATCACTTGGGTCTCATGTGTATATAAAGGATATCCGAACCATCATTAAAGGTACGATCTACAAACCCTAATTCTTAAATATACCCTCAAGCCGATTACTTACTCTCATGCCGGAGGATAATCGTGGGAGACAATCCCACGGTAAGCCTAACGGTGTTTTCTGTTTTCTTAGTGCGCAGGTCTCAAGCATTAAGATATAATTGATACGGAATCGGAACCAAATAAGGAACGCCCAACATTTGTATCAACAAGTGGCGCCATCCGTGGGACCCTAACACTAAGAACTAGAATGACGAAACAAGGAAACTAAAACCAGCGATCGCATGGCGACTTGCAAGGAAAGAAACAGCAAGGTGGATCAACCTTCAAACAGGCCTCTGGAACAACCAGTGCAGCTAAAAACCCAGGTTCAGATATGGTCTTCCCAACGGTGGAACAGCGCACGGGGACAACCCATGCCACCACAACAACAGCCAACGTGGAAGAGCCACCGCGTAATCTCTTTACCACTCCCCTACCGGAAAAGGATCTCACAAAAACACCAGGCGCACCTCTCCGAAACAGGAGCCCAGACATGGAAACATATTCCTTTGCCCTGGAAGGAGTTGTGCCTGAAGTAGCGCCATGTGACTTTGTGTCTCAAAATTATGAAACCTTGGCCACTCTCATGCAAGAGGAAGCAAAAAAGAGGTCGAGTTAGAGCTTGAAATCCCGACTAAAATTTGACACAGAGTATGAGGCATCTCCGTCACGCCTTCAGAAGGAGAGGCACAGGAAAGATAACCGCAGGACTCCAGTGTTTACCAGAATTGGAAAGAGGGTTGAGAATGATGCTGCAGCTGACCTGCAGTATCTGGAAGAATCTGAAGAGGATGGGCGGCATACCAGTGTCCATGATAGGCTTGGAAACTACAAGGTTCATGACAGACTGGGGTGAAGAAGCTCCCCAAATGGAAGCTCTTCAAGTTCAGAATCTGGAAATAGTGGGCGTAAGCGTCGAAAGAGAAGAAGTTCATCCTCTGACTCCTTAGACGGTTCGCGCAAGCGCCGACAAAGAGAAAGTACTTTCTCTGGTGATTCCTCGGACAACGAGGATAGCGATACTGGACACTGGAAGTCCAGGGGAAGGTATCGCGACCAGGAGGAGGAAGACTTATCCCTTCCCTGGCGTCGCCAAAAGGTTGACGCGTTCACTCGGCGCATCAGTGACTTCTCAAAAAATAAAAGGAGGCGCATGCCCTCCAATGTGAAAACCTATGATGGAACAGGTGACCCTGACGATCACCTGAAAATTTTTGAATTAGCCGCTACTATCGAAAACTGGCCACAACCTGTGTGGTGCCACATGTTTAATTCCACATTAGTGGGAAACGCACGAAACTGGTTCAGTAAGCTTCCACGTAGAAGCATTAATGGCTTCGAAGAGTTGCGAAAGGCGTTTCGCCTAAACTTTACTCAAAGGAAAAAGTGTGCTAAAAACCCTAACGAACTCGCTAGAGTGAAACAACGCCAGGGGGAATCCACAAGCACCTACGTGGAGCGCTTCAAAGATGAGTGCATACAAGTCAAAGCATGCCCTGAAGTCTTTGAAGATCTCAAGGTTCATGAATGGGATCAATAACCCAGAACTCATAAAGAGGCTGAATGACAAAATTTCCCAATCATTTGATGAACTTATGAAGCGTACAAGGTCCTTTATCCACGGAGAACAACTGTGGCGGATAGCAGGAAAGGTTACTCCAACTACAGGTCACATGAACAACCTCGGAGACAATCCACTGACCAGAGTAGCAACCGCAACAGGAATTACCGCAGCCAGGGAAGTGGACGCGATAATGATAAATACACCCCGCTAACCAAAACTCCAAAAGAAATATTTGTGACAGAAGGTGCAAACTTTCCAAGACCCCCACCAATGCGCACCCCAGAAGATCGGCGCGTGGGAAGCGAATACTGCGACTACCATGGACAGAAGGGCCACACTACTAATGAGTGTGTTCAACTGCGCCAACTAATAGAAAAACTGGTAAAAGAGGGCAGATTGGACCACTTAGTCAAGAACATCAAGGAGGGAAAAGATAAGCAAAAGACTGGGAACAAGAAGGAAGCACCTAAAGATAAGGCTGACACCATATACATGATACAATCATGGCAGCGAGTAACCAGGCAGAAGGTCAGCCAGAAATTTTCTCGTGGAAGTGAAATCTCTTTCCCCACCTTGACTGCGGACAACGCAGTACTAGAGCCTCTCACCATTGAAATTAATGCGGGGGGTTACGATATCCACCGCATGTATATTGATGGAGGAGCATCGGCAGACATAATGTACAAACACTGTTTTAAACGACTGCGACCTAAGATACGCAGTCAGTTAAGCCCGGTCATGACAGCGCTGACTGGTTTTACAGGAGAAAAGATATGGCCTATGGGGCAAATACGCCTACTAGTCAGTGTCGGCAGTAAAGAACACTCCGCGATAGCCTGTATGGATTTTATGGTGATCAAATCCCCTTCGCCATATAATGGCATTATCGGAAGACCAGGGATATCAGCCATGCGCGCAGTACCGTCTACAGCACATGGGATGCTCAAATTCCCAGTGGAAGGTGGTATTGTTACGCTCTACAATGCCACTGTACCACATAGAGAATGTAACACGATTGCATGCGAGACGGCATCCATTCCAGAACAGCGCGCAACCAAGGCTCCAAATCTGAAGGTTGCAATTCATCCTGATTATCCAGAACAGGAAGTATCGATCGGAGGATCACTGTCGGACAATGGCAAGACAGCTGTATGCGCACTCTTGCAAAAGAACCTGGATATCTTTGCATGGGAGCCAAAGCACATGACTGGGGTACCACGCTCAATCACAGAACACAAGCTGAGAATCCGACAAGGATACTTACCAATACGCCAGAAGAAGCGCGACCAAGCTCCAGAACGCGCACAAGCAATTCTGGCAGAGGTACATAAACTTTTGGAGGCAGGTATCATGAGAGAAGTCTACTACCACGACTGGCTTTCCAACCCAGTAATGGTAAAAAAGAGCGACGGTAGCTGGCGGATGTGTGTGGACTTCACAGATCTCAACAAGGCATGTCCACAAGACTGTTACCCACTACCGGAGATAGATTGGAAGGTAGAGTCTTTGTGTGGATACCCACTTAAATGCTTCCTAGATGCATACAAAGGATACCACCAAATCCAGATGGCTAAAGAAGATGAGGAGAAAACGGCCTTTCATACAAGCCAAGGCGTCTACTGCTACACCAAAATGCCCTTTAGCTTGAAGAACGCAGCGCCACCTATCGCGGTTAGTAGATAATGCATTCGAAAACAAGGTGGGCCGCAACTTAGAGGTTTACGTTGACGACTTGGTTATAAAGAGCCATACTGAGGATGAGTTGGTGCGCGACATTGAGGAAACATTTAAGACTCTCAAAAAGATCAACATGAAGTTAAATCCTAAGAAATGTACTTTTGGTGCTACAGAAGGCATGTTTCTCGGATACCTGATAGAACCAAATGGCATTAAACCATGCCCAGAAAAAACTAAGGCTGTCATTGAACTTCCCTCACCGCGCACGCTGAAGGAAGTCTAATCTCTCAATGGAAAACTGGCAGGCCTAAATAGATTCTTGTCCAAATTAGCAGACAAGTCACTCCCTCTCTTCAAAACACTCAAGAAGTGTATCAAAAAGGGAGATTTCCGCTGGACTACGGAGGCAGAAGAAGCCTTTACACAGCTTAAACAACACCTGGCAACGCTCCCCACACTAGTAGCACCCCGACCAGGGGAAGAATTAATTATGTACTTATCTGCGACTCATGGAGCAGTCAGCGAGGTACTGCTGACGGATAGGAATTCAGTACAAACACCTGTGTACTTCGTAAGCAAAGCGCTGAAGAAAACGAAGATTAATTACAGCGCAATGGAGAAGTTATTCGCCGCCAAAAGGCTGCGCAGGTACTTCCAGGCGCACCCCATAGCAGTGATGACAGACCAACCAATCAAGAAAATTATCTCCAAACCCGATGCATCAGGACGACTACAGAAGTGGAGCGTGTTGCTAGGTGAGCACAACATCTCTTACAAACCACGTACTGCAATAAAAGGGCAGGTATTAGCAGATTTCATCATCGAAAAACCAGACACTGGTGATGCACCCGTACCAAGCAAGAAGGAACTATAAGATACATGGATCTTGTTCACAGATGGATCTTTATGCGTGGATGGGTCAGGAGCATGCCTCATCCTTACAAATCCGAAAGGAATGGAGTTCACTTACGCACTGCGTTTTGAATTCACAACGACAAACAATGAGGCAGAGTATAAAGCCTTAATTGCCGGACTACGCATTGCAGCACGGATGGGTGTACGCAACCTGGAAGCAAATGTGGATTCCCGGCTAGTAGCCAATCATGTGTTGGGTGAATACGTGGCTAAGGAGGAAAACATGATCCAATACCTAGATAAGACCAAGTTACTGATTAAGAGTTTCGACAGGTTCACAATCAAGCAGGTTCCTAGAGGGGAAAATCGAAAGGCGGATGCGCTAAGCAAGATTGCGTCCACAAGCTTTGATCACCTGTCAAAACAAGTGTTGGTGGAAACGTTGAAGAGCAAATCTATCTCTGAGATGGAAATAGCCACGGTAATAGAAGAGGAAGGTCCTACGTGGATGACACCGATAATCGAATTCATAAGCAAGGGCGTATTGCCCCAAGAACAGAAGGAGGCCCGAAAAATACGGCGCATAGCACAAAGGTGTGAACTTCGAGACAGTGTACTATATCGACGCTCCTTTCTGCAACCGTGGCTCCGCTGCATTGGCCCCCTACAAGCAAATTATGTACTCAGGGAAATCCACGCCGGATCATGCAACATGCACTCAGGACCACGATCCGTGGTAGCACGCGCCTTACGGTCAGGATACTATTAGCCCATCATGCACCGTGATGCGCGGGGATTAATAAGAAAGTGCGGCGACTATCAGGTTCATAGACCCGTCCTGCGCCAACCACAACAAGAGCTGACACCTATCACGGCGCCATGGCCATTCTATAAATGGGGTATCGACATTGCAGGTCCTTTCCCCGTTGCAGCAGGAGGATTGAAGTTTCTCATAGTGGCCATAGACTACTTCACCAACTGGATTGAAGCAAAAGCAGTTGTAACAATTACTGGCAATCAGGTCAAACGCTTTGTTTGGGAAAATATCGTATGCCGCTTCGGACTACCTGCAGAAATCATCTCGGACAACGGGAAACACTTCTGTGACAATCCCTTCAAGGACTGGTGCGACAAGTTGAATATCACGCAACACTTCGCATCGGTTAAACATCCACAAACCAATGGCTTAGTAGAGCGTGCAAATCGAAGCCTCGGCGAAGGAATTAAAGCACGTCTGAACAAGCACAAAGGAAGGTGAGTAGAAGAATTATCGCATGTTCTGTGGGCGCACCATACTTCAATCAAAACTAGCACGGGAGACACCCCCTTTTCTCTAGTCTATGGGACAGAGGCCGTCATACCTGCCGAAATTGAGATGCCAACTATTTGCACTGCTAAAGTCAATGTGACAACCAATGATGACGAGCTGCGTATTGACTTAGACCTGTTGGAAGAAAGACGCGAGCGCGTAGCTATATGTGAAGCAAGGTCGAAGTAAAAAATGAAGGGATACTATGATGCTAAAGTGCGAAGTGTTTCATTCAGACCTGGTGACTTTGTATACCGCGTCAATGATGCGAGCCACGCAGAAGACACATGAAAACTTGGACCGAAGTGGGAAGGACCCTATGAGGTCACTGAAGCATTAGGAACAAGCGCGTACAAACTACGAGATATGGACGGTCGGGAACTACCGCGCACATGGAACATTTGCAATCTTAAGCGATGTTATCTCTAGGAATGGCTACGGCCCAGCGCACGGACACTCTTGCACTTTAGTGAAGTGCACAATAAATATCCGTGTATTTACATTTTGTTTTACTTAGGGAAATGTCTTATTTATTTTCTTTCATAAAAACTTGCAAGTATTAATAAAATGTCGCGGTTTCTAGCTAACTCTGCGACACATTTCAATTTGTTATATATCTTATGTCTTAAGATTTTCTATCTCTTGCCTACATGGCGTGCATGCACTTAAAAAATCCACGATGGTAAAAGGATGAGTGAACCTACTAAATAACTCGTTTAGTAAGAGGGTTGCAAACCCATCAACATTGGATCATGTATCCTTGTTAAACACCTTGTTCTCAAGACGTTGGAATAAGTTCTGTACGCATCCCAAGACGGGTGCGCAACAACGCATACGGTGCACGTTTAACAAATTAGGAATCAAGACACTTGACTCCTTGATATGATATTTACAGTACGCTGCATATCACACCATACATGAATATGATAAAACATACTTAGAAATTATGTTTTAAGTATACCATGAATTTCACACACTGTTATGAACTTCATATATTATCCGCGCTTATACAATAGTTTGTTCCTTAGACAATACACACGTTTTTTTATAGAAAGAAAAGTAACTAAGGCCAAATATTATAAGTCGCAACACCATTCAACAAAAATAATGTTCCATTAAGTACCATGCGTGCTTACAAAACGATGTTTACTTTACAAGTTACTACCTACATACTATTACAACGTCTAAGAGACGAATTTCCTACACAGCTTGCAGCGTCTCCAACCTCATTCAGCTTCTTCAGTAGGTCAGAATCTTGGCGCGATACCGTGGCAACACTAACCGGTATCCCGTCAGATCTGGGGAGATGGGTTGCGCCAATACCGCACAAAACAGCCTTACCTTTAATCCCTTCTTTTTTGGCAAGTCTTGTAGCATGCGCTTCCAACACCTGCTTCAAGGGCACTTCCTTTTCCAAAGCGAAGGGATTCAAGATATCCTTGGGGTGAGCAAATATTGGCACTTGGAGTTGAGATTCATCGGGTTTCAGAAAATGGTCCAGCTGCGCTTCCGCATCTTCACCAAGATGTCGAGCTAAGGTCAGCCCCTGCATAATAACCCCTATCGGATAATCCTGGTCGCGCTCTAACTCAGAAATCTTGGGAAGCTCCAATGCCTTCATCTTCTCCATAGCAGCCACCAGCTCATCGTATGATTGCGCATTATACCCGGGTACCTTATCAGCAGGCACCTTCAACAACTTTGCCTCATGAAGCTCCTCAACAGCCTCTCCTTACCCCACGCCAATGCGCACTGAACCACTCCCCCAAAGGCGTCCACTACTTCCTTTGACTCCAATGTACTGAGCGCAGCAAGTCGAAGACCATGGCCAATGAGCCACCTGCGCTCAGTGATTGTAGATAGGAGTTGGGGATATAACTCCTCGTCATACTCCAGGCTAAGCTTACGCAGCTTCATCTCCTGCGCTTCCAACGCACTGGTCACAGTGGCACCAAAGTTTTCCAATTGCGAGGACAACTCTTCCTTGCCCTTTTCCAAATACTTCAGCGCCCAGAGACACGAGGCCTTGTACCCTGACGACTCAGCACGCTCTTGGCTTATTTGACCCATCAACGCAATCTTCTCTTCAGCCAGCTTTTGGGCATACACACTTAGGCCCTCTGCCTCAACCTTGGCACCAGCCAGCTGCGCCTCTAGCGACGCAATTTTTTGATCCTTTTGCGCGCCTTGGCTGCCTTCCTCTGAAACCTTAGCCTTTAGCTTCTCCACTAGTGCAGCTTGATGCGCAGCCGCCTACATCAACTCCTCAATAACCTGTTCTATGGGTGCATCCCCGGCCGCCAATGGCTCAACATTCTTGCTGTCTGGCTCGGAGAACTCAGAATGCACAGGACTATCTCTGGGGGGCGACTCCGCAGACTGTTCAAACCTGCACACAAGAAAGGGAATTAATAATTTCTCGCATAAACGGGAGATGAGCAAAAAACTTTGATGACATTACTTACTGCGGGCCAGCTGTATCAGCAGAGGGAGGTGGCGACGCAACGTCGCTGGATGATGATTCCACCGATAGGATCCGCTCCAGGTGATCTCTTGCGCTTCAACAAGGGACCCTCCTCCTCCTCTTCTTCCTCCATGTGCTCCGCCACTGCTACTTGCGATGGCTGTGCCACTGGGGAAGATACTCTAGGGTTCGGCACGCTCTGTAGTGGGGTCGCTTCCAGTGTGACAGATGAGCTAGCCCCTTCTTCTCCCAGCTCCATTTCCACGGTACGCCCAGATGTAGCCTCTAGAATAGGCTCTTCTCCCTCTTTCAGCGGGCGTACTCCCACAGTGACCTGGCGCGGCTTCGCCAATCTTACAACGGCAAATAGATCCATCTCTGCGCCACATAAGACAACAACAAACAAGTTATTATAATTACAATGGAAGAAGAAAGGCTTACATTACAAATGTAAAGGAATGCAAAGGACGAGCACCCACCCTGGCCATCCACGCCTAAGAAGATTGGAACCTCCTCAGGACTACCAAAATAATTGGGGTTAATGCCCATGTGCACCAAAAATTCCTCAGGGTAGGAACTGATGGGGATGCGATTGGTGTTTATTGTGTCCGCATCCTCCGCATTGTACGATCCAGGGAGGGGGCGCTCATCCTTTGGAAGTGTACCCTGGGTGTAAAAATCGAAGCGCGATGGGAAGCACTCGTCGTCTACCCAGAAGAATATTTCTCTCCAATTCCTCAGCGCATCTAATTTCTCAGTATAACACTGAAGCCGCCCAGCGCGCTTAGCAAAGGATACCCACCCGTTTGACCACGTTGTGTGGTAAAACGTGCGGAATAGATGGATGGTCGGGTTAATCGCCAATAATCGGCAATTTACCTCAAAATTCGTGATTTTAGCTGCACCTATGCAGTGCAGCTGAGATATATGCAAACGATAATAGTTTAATACGTTGCTAAAAAATAGCGATATGGGCACACGCTGATTTGCGAACTCGAAAAAATGCATATATACCCCTATTTTCCCTTTAGGGAATTCCGCAATGGGCGCTTGTGCACTCGGAACTTCCGGATGCACCGCGAGGGGTATATAATAATCCGAAGCGAACTCTAAAAGTTCGTCCTCAGTTACTTCGGACGTGAAATCAGATAAACCTGGAACCATGGTATCTTTTTTATATGCGCACGCGCTGTTACCTTTGAAGTATTACGGTTTCTTGCTGAGAAAGTCGAAGCTTTTTTAATGGAGGAAATGCGTTTTTTACTGTGATAATCACAGTAATAAGCAGGCGGATGGTTATATAGGTCTCCTTATCCACGCGATGACTAACACGTGGATTCCACTATCTCTACTTGAGTGGCTAGGATCTACTAAGGTGACGTTGTTACTGTTACTTTCCCCCGATTTACGAGGCATCCATTTTAAATATTATGTCTAGATACAACGTGTATCTTTCAAGGCGGGAAGTCTATTTAGCTTCTTTGCTACGCTTCACAGTTTTTTATGCGCTGCGGTTATTAGTCTAGTATCCGCAGTTCGTCAGTACGCATACTAGACTGGGGGGACATGATGACGTATAGTCTACATTCGGGTCATGATCCCGGCCAATAACATTACTAGCGATCAAGCCCAGTACGCATGGGCTAAACCAGTAACGGTTTGGGCCCACGAAGGCCCAAACCCAAAGTTATTTTTGGTTTTGGATATCGGGTATCTCTCATGGAACGAGATATGTATTGATTGCCTGACTTAGGCGGGATACGCCGAAACGTGAGGAATACGAAATCACTTGGGTCTCATGTGTATATAAAGGATATCCGAACCATCATTAAAGGTACGATCTACAAACCCTAATTCTTAAACATACCCTCTAACCGATTACTTACTCTCACGCCGGAGGATAATTATGGGAGACAATCCCACGGTAAGCCTAACGGTGTTTTCTGTTTTCTTAGTGCGCAGGTCTCAAGCATTAAGATATAATTGATACGGAATCGGACCCAAATAAGGAACGCCCAACTTTTGTATCAACACCAACAGAAAAGGAGATAAAACAAATGAAAGGGATAATTCGGGTTGTCTCCCGAAAGAGCACTTTTCTTTATTTACGAGTCTTTAAGTTAGACTCAGAGCCTCGGGGCTTTATGGCGTCCTTTGGACTTGGCCAACTTCCTCCATGTCCTTCATTAAGTTATGTCTGACCCAAGCGACATTTGTGGCAGTGCGGAGGTATTCTTTAGGCTCAATCTTCCGAATTTTGCAAAATTTTTCCTCCGGCCCCAAGTGGTATCTAGTAAACTCATATTTTTCAGCAATAATTGGGGGTGGCCTCTTATATGGAATCCCAAGGGGTTTGCACCTCATTTGTTCATATGCTTCATCGTCGGGGTCAGTAAATTCCTCTTTTCCTTGAAACTCAAGGTAATCTAAAATCCCTTTTATGTCATCATCGTCAGACTCGATGCCTTTAAACCATTCCTCGTCTAGCAAATCTTCTACTAGTACACGTTTTCATTCTTCCTTATCATTTCTTACCGACTCTTTGGCATCCTCAATTGTTATGTCACTCAAGTTGTTAGGACTCTCGTTGCTCAGATTCTCTTTACTCATGTATTCTTTCCAAATCTTTTCTTTTGTTAATGCATCTATTTTTCCATACTTGATCTTTACCCAACTGTCAAATCCCAAGTTTTTTAACCAAGGCAATGTTGTTCTTTCCGTATCGTTGGTTGAGGTCCAAAAGAATTCATCCTCTCCATATCTCATTAAGCTGCTCCCCTCGTTACATTTATCGTCATAAGGGTTGCATGATGCCCATAAAACTTCCCCAGGAGATTTTATCTTTTCACACTAATGACTTCGGGCTTCTTTGTCATCAGTGCTGCTTAAAGGATCTTCCACGCAATAGATGTCATCATTAAGCAATTCCTTTTTCAGATGATGATATTCGTAGTCAATCTTGAGCTTTTTTAGAAGATTCGGGTTAATTTTAGCATTCCCGAATTGTATCGCGTACCAATCATCAAATGACAAATCTCTGAACTTGACATCACGTCTTTCAAGATCGTAAGGGCATGTCCATTCTTCTTCTTTTAAGCTACCACCACCGTTGCAATTCTCGCAGAAAGGGTCGCACGTAGGCCATGCGCGTGTGGATTCATCGTCAGTTATGATTATCGGAGTGCACCAGTGAGTGATAGGCGGCTCCTCTTCTTCCTCAAATGAGAGCTTTTCCAAACTTTCTTCATCAGTATATGCAGCCTACATGAATTTTTTATTCTTGACCCTATCCTTATCGGTTCCTCCATCGTAAATTTCATTTCTAGGGTCGCACGAAGCCCATAGATCATACCAGTCCCTCTTAGCTACGGGTATCTTCTTGCAGCAGTGATATTTCCTTTTAGATGGGGACATAGGGCATAATTTAATGTCATGGGACCATCCGTTAATTACCTGAGTTCCTGATTCGTCCACTTCGAGAAACCTGTCTACCCACGTATCCCAGTTACGCCTTAACTGTGATGTTTGGTTACGACGTAACTCGCTTGAGTCATCCATGTCGACATCTTTCATAATCCCACGATCGCTGTCAAAAATATAGTTATGCCGTAAATCTTCAGACATGTTACGGCGTAACTCCAATCTGTCGCCAGAATTCTCACTAGAATCTGAATCTTGGGTGTGAGAATTAGCTTGTAACTTTGAGTCATCATCAGCAAAAATGACCTTACATTCCATAGTGGGTTTTGTTCCTTCCGGTTTAGTATTATTCTTCCTTACCTTCTCACTAAGCGTTTCCACCATGGTTTCAAGGTTTTTAGGGTTGTATCGTGATTGGAAAGACTTCTGTCAGTGTTTTCCTGGAATTCTTTTAGCCATTCATCTTGCTCCTTTTGTCTTTGGGCTGAACTTTCCAGGAATTTGTTTATTGTTTCTTCAAGGCTGGGCTTTCTTTCTCCATAAGGCCCACGATTGTAGTTTCCAGCAGATCCTCCACGATAACCATTACTATTTCGATTCTCTTCGTAAAATGGTCGATTTTCTCCATATTTAGCTTCTTCAATTATATTCTCATCGTTGTTGTGAGGATAATTCTTGGTGAGATGTCCTCCCCCACAGCTTTCACAACCCAGTTGGATGGCATGATGGTTTCTCTGATTTTTAGCATATCTCGACTTAGATTTTCAATTTTGCTAGCGATGGCTGCCATTCTGTCAAAACTTCCGCCTTGGTTTCTTTTGTTTCCTCCATCATGCCATTTTTGGGAGTGATCAGCCATTTTTTGAATGGCTTCAATTGCTAAATTAGGAGTCATGTTCAGGATCGGTCCTTGATAGTCCAGCATCTACCTTGTAGTTATGTTGATTCCTTTGTAGAAGATGTTGACTTTTTGCTAGTTGTTCAGATCATGTGTAGGACATTTGTAGAGGAGATCGTTGTATCTATCCCAGGCTTGATACAATGTTTCATCATCTTCTTGATTGAAATTATGGATTTCCAAGAGCTGGTTAGATATCTTTGATGGAGGACAATACCTCTGAATGAAGTGTTTCTTTAGTAGTGCCCAAGTATTAATTGCCCCGACGGGCAATCTTTCGATCCATCTTCTGGCAGCCCCAGTAAGAGTCATGGGGAACACCCTTAGCATAACAGCGTCATGAGACACACCCGGAATGTTGAAAAGGATTACGATGTATAAGATATTTTCAACGTGCTCATACGCATCTTCATACCTGTTTCCTGAAAAAGGGTTAGCACGAAGCTCCCTCATAAATTGGTCTTTAATTTCGAAACGGACATTAGCTCCAATTGCCGGTCTTACGAGCCCCGACCCTTGTTCTTCTCTTGTCAACGCCAAATATTCTTCGAGAGTGAGGTCATCAATGTTAACAACTTCCATGGTACCTGAAACTTGAAAAGAGATCGTGAGAATTTGAGAAAATTTTAAAATAAAACAAAAATGAAAGAATTAATAGCAATCCTAATATAACTCCCTGGCAGCGGCGCCAAAAACTTGATTCAGGTTTTACTGACCAGGTTTTAATATTTATAATGTCTCATTATACCTATGGTCTACCCTAATGCACTAACGGGCAGTGTACCCGGTCATGTGTAGTGTAGTATTTGGTAAAACCGAGGTCGTCCCAAGAGCTATGTGTTTGGATTAATACTAAGTCTAGCTGTCATAGATTTAAAGATGGTTTTGATATTGAATTAATTAATTAACTACTTAAGCAAATAAAGGCAAAGATGTGATCAATAGAGGAGATTGGTGCTAACCTAGTTATTCATCCTAGCTAGTAATGTTTACGTCTAATTACTTCCAATTACTTCAGGTTGGGTCAAAGTCGAGAGGACAGCATTTGGTCAGTTCGCCCTAACCTATCAGCAAAGAGCCACCACTAGAGAAGTCAGGTGTCCCCTCATAAGTCCAGTTGTTCCTGGTCCCCTAAGCCAAGTCATTAAGTTCCGCTACATGCTAGACTTATAATAGTGAGTGCCCGGGAGCTAGCATCTTAGACACTCACCCCCTAATTCTTAGGTTCATCCAAACGGTAGGTAATCAGTTGGTCAAATCGCACAAGTAGAAAGGGTCGTCAGTTGTGTGGATAACTAGAAGGGGGGGGGGGTTTGAATAGTTTTGCCGATTTTAAGTTAGTTTCCAAAAAATTTTCCTTCCTTGCCCTACTCCAATTCCTGAGTCACCTACTCGAGAGTTCAAGCACTATGTCAACAAACTCCTTCAACTTGACAGAGAAGCCTTCACAACGTTGCTTACACCTTTTTCCAGTACAAAGCTAAATACCGAGTCCGTAACACAGAGGACCAAACCAACGCGACTATTACACAACAAATATGTGTAATATCAAGTACAAGATCTTTTCTACAGAAATCTTGTGGAGGAACAAATCAATCAAGGACCCCTTGCTTGGATGACTTGTAGAATGCTTGTGATCTCGCCTTAGAGAAGGACCTATATGAGAATCACAATAGAAGAAAGAAGAACAACTCTCTAGATCAAGCGATCTTTTGTTAGAACAGTGTAAGAATATATGAGAGAGTTAGTAAGAAGAGGGGTGAGTAAAAATGAAGAAATGACTCTCTATTTATAGGCAAAAACTTGCCATTGTTGCACGGATCCCACGGATCCCTTCCTTAAGGGAATTGTCCAGTGTAACTCCAGGGATCCGTAGGACGCTCCTCTTTGCCCATGGGTTTTTGGGTTATGGGTCATGGGTCATGGGTTATGGGTTGGTCCATGGTTATTTATTTATATACAATGTATCTAATAGATGCAATGCAACTAGTCGATGGATCATGGGTTAATACCATGAGTCATGGGTTGTGGTTTTTACCCATCCTAATAAACTATTACAACAAATGATTTATTACAACAATTCTTATTAAATGAATATATGTAAATGCTTTACAAAAATAACATGTATCCTTATAATTTAACTTATGATAACATTATATTTGTGATCAACAAAACACAAAGAGATCGCTAAATATTAATAAACGTTTTTACTGTTTATTTGTATTAACAATCTACCGCTTTTTGTTGATGACAAAACATAATGTTATGATGAGTAAAACTTAAGATTAGATGTATGTTTTGAAAGCCTAAGTTTTACTTCTTCTCCCCCTTTTTGTCGAAACAAAAATTTACCCGACCGAAGAAATAAAATGTGGAAAAATAGTCCATGTATCTCTATCTCCCCATTGACGGTAGCTCCCCCTAGAATGGGGCGTCAAGTGAGTGAAATAAAAAAAATCCTACAAGGAAGGGGTTAGTAGTAACATGCATAAATAAGCTTGTGATTGACGAGAATCAAGATTGGGAGCCAAGGTATGTAAACAAGGTATTGTAATAAAACAACAAAATGTAGTGGTATTTATGCCACATACAAGCATGTAAAAGTAAGAACAAGACTTGTTCAAAAAAAATGACTCAAAAGAAAAATACTAAAAGTAATAAAGATGATTCCTTCCATGCTTGCATAAGGTTATGGATGGAAGTTTTGGTGAGTAATGATGTTGATGCGATCAAGGATGAGGTTAAGTATGACTCGCATTTCTTCCCTAATATCTATTGCAATATCCCTTGTAGATTGGCAATTTTCACAATGTAAGTGATGTGGGTAATGAGTGCGGAAATGTTCCGGGTTACTTTGATTAGTGAGATGCGGAAGTTGTGGTGGAAAAGTTGGAAAATACGGATCAAAGTCCGGAATGTTTGGAAGTGGTGGTGGAAAAGAACCTAGATGTTCTTGTAACACAATGGGAGCTAAAGGTGGTGAGGTTTCAAGGTCTTTGAAAATTGTGTTTAGAGAAGTTGGAGGTGTCAAAAAGACTAGTTCTTTTTGTTTGGTTTGTTGAGATCTTGTTGGAGTCTTAAGGAGTTCCAAAAGAGTGGCCTTAGGTAGGGATTTGATGGGTGATGAAGTTGGTGTACTTGTTGGTGATGAAGGAGGTGTTATAATGGAAGCATCTTGTGGTGAATGAGTGGTTGGTGATGAACCATTTGAAGATGGTTTTGCTAAGCAACAAGGCCGGACGCTAATCCGTGCGGTTTTTCTAGATTTGGGTGGTGGTACTTTGGAAGGTGGGAGGACAAAGTTTTGGATTTCTTGAAAGGGATTGTTTGCACTAGGTGATTCATCTATGTTGGAAGATCTTTTGAATGACATGATGATTTTTTGTTTGTGAGTTTGAGAGTGATGAATATGCAAGCATTTTGGGAATCCTATTTATAGAAAAATAATGCATTGTAATGAATGCTTGACCCAAAATGTGGATTAAAATCTAACGATTAGATATGAATTTAAGGCATGTGATCATGAGAACACAAGCATTAAATAACATACTCCAAAAAAATGATAAAAAAGATGATGAAAATATTGAAAGTTTCATCCAAAGTGAGAAAAATAGAAGATAAAATTAGCTTCTGTCTCACGGATCCCACGGATCCTTCCCTTGAGGGATCCGTCCAGCATTAAGGCTGGGATCTGTGGTACTGGTGATTCAGGCAGCTCAAAGTTTTCCTTATGGAAACATTTGTTCCTAGTGCGTGCCTATATGCAAACCATTTGGAGTTGCGGTTATCTCGACTCCTAAAAAGAAAAGAAAAACAAACTAGAAGTGAAAAAGCACATTATTATGTGAGATAACCCGAGTGCTCCTAATTAATTTTTCCTTAAATGAATGTACCCGAAAACACATATTAGTTATGTGTTCTCTTTAGCATTCAAAAGACATGAGATGCAATGAAAATGGGTTTTTACTTTTTATTAATAATGAAAAAGCGATTTATCCTAGACGTGAGAAATGACTTTTATGAAAGTGATACGGGAAGAGGTATCCTTTTATAAAACACTTAGAAAATGGGTTTCTTTGTGTGAAAAAAAGTTTATTCCTTAAAAAATAGGTATGCAATTACGTGTTTGCAAGAGGTACTTGTCTTGAAAAATAAGAGAATACTATGAAAGTACGAGTTATAAGTAAAAAAATCATCTTGGGTTTTGAAAATTCACGTATTGCTTGTGAGTTGTGCGTGAAATAGAGATCCTAGACTCAGAAAGAAGAAGGCTAGTGTTTACATACCTTGTGGTGTTTAAAAGCAAATTACGACGATTGTTCCATGAGACCAAGACCAAGACGAAGTAGGTTAAATTGTTCCCACTTCAACGGTTTGGTGAGGACATCGGCTATGTTGTCTTCGGATGCTACCTTCTCAATAGAGATGTTCCCCTTTTGAACATTGTCTCTTAAGAAGTGATGACGAATCTCTATATGCTTGGTGAGAGAATGCAATGCCGGATTCTTGCTTAAGTCGATGGCACCTTTGTTGTCACATAGAATGGCTATGTCACATAGATGAATGTTGTAGTCAACTAACGCTTGTTTCATCCATAGTGCTTGTTGGCATGCTTTGCCGGCGGAGACATATTCGGCTCCGGTTGTTGATATGGCCAATGCCGTTTGCTTCTTTGAGAACCAAGATGTTAAACAACATCCTAACAAAGTACATACCCCACTAGTACTTGTTCGGTCAACATAATCACCTGCATGGTCAGAATCTGCATATACAATTGTTTCTACCCCCGTACCCTTAGGATACCACAATCCTAATTGAGTCATACCCTTAATGTACCTAAATATCCTTTTGACGGCTTCTAGATGTGATGTTTTAGGATCTTCTTGAAACCTAGCACATAGACAAACACTAAACATGATATCTGGCCAACTAGCCGTGAGGTAGAGAAGACTGCCAATCATGCCATGATATTTTGTGTTATCAACGGATTCGTCGTCTTCATCTTTTGTGAGTTTAGTGTCGGATGACATTGGTGTCCTAATGGGTTTTGACTCTTCTAAACCGAATTTCTTTAACATCTCCTTTATGTATTTAGATTGATTAAAGAAGATACCATCTTCTACTTGTTTGATTTGTAGACCAAGAAAGAAACTAAGTTCTCCCATCATACTCATCTCGAACTCGTCATGCATGATTTTAGAGAAATCATCACACATGTCTTGACAAGTAGATCCGAATATAATATCATATACATATATTTGAACAATGATTATATGTGACTCTCTTTTCTTAGTAAAAAGTGTGTTATCAACTAACCCCATGGTGTAGTTGTGTTTGATTAAGAATGACTTGAGTCTATCATACCAAGCTTTTGGAGCTTGTTTAAGACCGTAAATGGCTTTCTTTAACTTATACACATGTTAAGGTTTTTAAAAATCGATGAAGCCTGGAGGTTGAGCTACATATACTTTTTCATTAATAAAACCATTTAGAAAAGCACTTTTGACATCCATTTGATAAAGCTTAAGATCATTAGCACAAGCATAAGCAAGAAGTATTCTTATAGACTCTAATCTAGCCACGAGGGCATAGGTCTCATCAAAGTCTATTCCTTCTTGGTGATTATACCCTTGGGCAACGAGTCTAGCTTTGTTTCTAGACACTACACTGTTTGCAACTAACTTGTTTTTATATACCCATTTGGTTCATATTATGGTTTGATTACTAGGTGGAGGGACAAGTGTCCAAACATCGTTAGAAACAAATTGTTTTAACTCTTCTTGCATAGCCATTACCTAACTTTCATCTTTTATGGATTCTTGTGTATTCTTAGGTTCTATGGTTGAAACAAAACAAAATAAGCTACTTTGATTTTGGACTTGAGACCTTAAGGTTCTTTCGTTTAACTTTCCTATGACCTTATCTACGGGGTGATCTTTGGACTCTTTAATATTTATGATTTCATCATTTAAGATTTCTTCTTCTTCGTTTATCTTTTTCTTTATTACAATAGCTTCACTCTCGACAATCTCGTCATCGACAAGAGGTAGAGTAGATTTGGGTGGACTCTCATCAAATTTTACATTTAATGACTCTTCAACCTTCATTGTTTCTTTATTTAATATGACATAAGCTTTGCTATTAGGAGAGAAACCTAAAAAGATACCTTCGGTTGATTTAGGATCAAATTTTGTAAGGTAATCTTTAGTGTTAAGTAGAAAACATTTGCTACCAAAGACTCTAAAGTGATCTAACGTAGGATTTTTTCCTCGAAGTAATTCGTATGGATTTTTACCTAAAAATGGTCTAATTAAGACTCGATTAATTATGTACGTTGAAGTATCAACGGCATTGCACCAAAACTTTTGAGGTATGGATTGCTCATTTAGCATGGTGCGACTCAGTTCTTGTAGGGTTCTATTCTTTCTTTCAACTACCCCATTCGATTGTGGAGCGCGAGGAGCCGAGAAGTTGTGAGTAATACCATTAGCGTCACAAAAGGCTCCAAATTGCACTTCATTATCGAATTCCCTACCATGATCCGTTCTAATAGACACTATAGGACTTCCTAATTGTCTTTGGTTTCTTACTTAATATTTCAAAGTGATTGAACGTTTCAGTTTTATTCTTTAAAAATTTAGTCCATGTGTACCTAGATTAATCATCCACTATAACCAAAGTGTAATAGTTACCTCCATAACTTTGGATAGCGGATGGACCAAATATATCCATGTGTAGCAACTCTAGACACTTAGTTGTAGAAACTATATTTTTAGCTTTGTGACTAGCATAGACTTGTTTTCCTACGTTACAAGCATCACAAAAGTGATGTTCATATTTTAATTTTGGTAGATCTCTTACTAGATCTTTGGATGATAGTGATTGAAGAAGTCGCATATTAGCATAACCCAATCTTCGATGCCATAAGGACGAAGTATCATCCATAGAAGTAAGAAAAAGTTTGTCTTTAGGTTCATTACCAATTTTAATGACATAGACTCCATGTTTCCTAATTCCTCTACCTATGGTGATACCGTTTTTCAATATCTTAGTACCGGTTTCGTTAAAAAGTACGTTGCACTTTTTATCACATATTTGTCCGATACTTAAGAGGTTAAAGTTTAGGTTTTCTACATAAAACACATCGTTAATAGTTAGAGATTTGTTAAAAATCGTACCTTTACCAATTATTTTGATTTTGCTATTTCCAAATACCATATTTCATCTATTGAAGGATTCATATGTGGAGAATAAATCTTTATTGCTGGTCATGTGCCTCGTGCACCCGCTATCCTTGATCCACTCATCCGGATCTAGATCTACCTTTAAGCACACATCGTCATTTGCCGTGAGACAAATTTCCTCGTCCTCCTCCTCGCTCATTCCCCATGAACCGCTCACGAATGCCTTTTAATCAACGCGTTTGGGACACTTACTAATAAAGTGGTTTGGGTCCTCACATTTAAAGCGAGCGAGATCATCCCTTGCCTTCTCGTCCTCTTTGATTCTCCAGAATCCTTTCTTGTCGTCATATGGTTGTTTGACGTATCTTCCCTTCCTTCTAAAGAACTTTTTGAAGTCCCTTACCACCATGGCATACTCCTCGTCATCACTATCCGAAGAGGAGTCCTCTTCATCGCTTGAGACCTTCTTGGCTTTAAGGGCAAGAGATTTGTGCTTCTCTTTCACTTTTGAAACTTCAGAATCTTTAGCAAGGACAAGCTCATAGACCTTTAAGTTGCCTATGAGTTCATCAAGGGTGAGGATTGTCAAGTCTTTTGATTCTTCGATTGCCGTCACCTTAGATCTCCACTTAGATGGAAGTGCCCTTAGATATTTCCTAACATGATTACGGCTAGAAAAAGATTCATCAAGTGCTTGTAAAGATGTAATTATAGTATTAAAGTTAGCAAAAGAATGATCTATAGTCTCCTCATCCGATATTGAAAATTGTTCATATTGTTGAACAAATACATCTATTTTATTGTTTTTCACTTGTTGATTACCTTGATGAGTTACAACTAAAGAATTCCAAATTTCTTTAGAGGTTTTAAGCATGGAGATTCTTTCGAATTCCTTTTTTGGTAAAGCATTATATAAAATCATTTTAGCTTCACTATTTTTGGAAAGCTTTTTCTTAATTTCATCAGTGAGTTTATCATGAGGTATGTTAACTAAAATTCCATTTTCATCTTTTGCAGTGGCTTCAAAATCGCCTTCAACAATGATGTACCAAAGATCAATATCTTTAGATTTCACATACATTTCGAATCTATATTTCCAATACATAAAACCATTAGTTTCAAGTAGTGGAGGTCGTTGCATGGATTGCCCTTCCTTGTAATTTTCAGAAACCATAGTGATCAAAAAGTTTTTAAAATACGGTTTACTTTAAAACTTTTATAAACATAGCTCTTGATGCCAATTGTGGAAAAGTAGAAGGGGGGTTGAATAGTTTTGCCGATTTTAAGTTAGTTTCCAAAAACTTTAGATTCGATGTTGTGTGAAATCGTATGGATGAAGAGAGAGTATAGATCTAAGAGTAATGCAAATAAAGAAAGTAAAGTAAGGGATAGAAATGACACAACCGATTTATAGTGGTTTGGCTACAAGGACACCTTCTTGCCCTACTCCACTCCCCGAGTCACCTACTCGAGAGTTCAAGCACTATGTCAACATCCTTCAACTTGGCGAAGAAGCCTTCACAAGTTTGCTTACACCTTTTTCCGGTACAAAGCTAAATACCAAGTCCGTAACACGGAGGACCAAACCAACACGACTATTACACAACAAATATGTAAAATATCAAGTACAAGATCTTTGCTACAGAAATCTTGTGGAGGAACAAATCAATCAAGGACTGCTTGCATGGATGAATTGTAGAATGTTCGTGATCTCGCCTTAGAGAAGGACCTATATGAGAATCACAATAGAAGAAAGAAGAACTACTCTCTAGATCAAGTGATCTTTTGTTAGAAGAGTGTAAGAATATATGAGAGAGTTAGTAGGAAGAGGGGTGAGTAAAAATGAAGAAATGGCTCTTTATTTATAGGCAAAAACTTGCCACTGTTGCACGGATCCCACGGATCCCTTCCTTAAGGGATCCGTCTAGTGTAACTTCAGTGATCCGTGGGACGCTCCTCTTTGCCCATGGGTTTTTGGGTTATGGGTCATGGGTTATGGGTTGGTCTATGGTTATTTGTTTAGATACAATGTATCTAATAGATGCAATGCATCTAGTCAATGGATCATGGGTTAATACCATGGGTCATGGGTTGTGGTTTTTACCCATCCTAATAAACTATTACAACAAATGATTTATTACAACAATTTGTATTAAATGACTATATGTAAATGCTTTACAAAAATAACATGTATCCTTATAATTTTACTTATGATAATATTATATTTGTTATCAACAAAACACAAAGAGATCGCTAAATATTAATAAACGTTTTTACGGTTTATTTGTATTAACAAGTTGGTCATATCTTACCCTTCCCGTCTCAGTCTACTCACTTAGGGTCAGTTGGTCATATCTACCAATAAACTATGCATTCATACACTTAGAAATAATTATACGGAAGCAATATAAAAGCAAACAAAACAATTAAGGAATCATAAATAGGCCAGCACCAAGAGGTGCTTAGCCGCTCATATTAACCATACAAATCAATTCAATGTTTAATGTTACGAAATACATGAATCGAAAGTAAAGAAAAGATAAAAAGCTAATGCTTATCGTAGGGGAGTGGTTTCTCCCTTGTAGATAGATCCGTATGCTCCTCTAGATCTGCCTTTGGCTTCTTCTCACGTTCTCTGATTGTTGTGTGTGAAATGGGATGCTTTGAAATGCTGGAAATCGTGGGGTATTTATAGGCCAGATCTTGGTTACGGCGTAACTAATAAAATAGTTACGCCGTAACATATAATTCTTCGTAATTTGCACTAGAAATGCTAGTAACGACGTAACCTCAGGAAGGGGTTACGCCGTATCTTCAATAAATCTTGGTTACGCCGTATTTGATGCATGAGTTACGGTGTAATTATCAGCGGCGTGGAACCTCATTTGACCTAATATGGTTACGTCGTAATCTTTGGGAGAGTTACGCCGTAATCTTCTGATAAGTTGGTTTTCTGAGTCACGCTTTAGTTACGGCGTAATGTGAGAGATGAGTTACACCGTAACTTCTTCAAAGTGAGCATACTATGATAAATCTTTAATAACTCTCCAATTCCGCGTCTCTTTAGCTCCAATGCTCGTAATTTACCTGAAAGTGGAATATAATGGAAAACAAGCGTAAATCCATATAAATGATATAAATTACAAGCATTATCGGGGGAAATTGACACTTAATATTCAGGATAATTTGATGTTATCAACCATATAAAGCAAAATATACATGTTAACAAGTATCGTTTTGAGCAACCATCATCAGCCAAAAAATATGCATCTTCATTACATCAACAACTAAAAATAACATGTGAACTTCTTGATGGGAGACTTGATATTCATGGGGGGAGACTTGAGCTCCTTAGGGGGAGGCACAACATTTGTAATCTTTTCCCTTGTTTTTGGCCTTTTATGAACAAGGGTGGTAACAAGTTTTGAATTGGAAGCATTGGGAGTGGAAGTCTTGGAAGCTTGGGAAGTGGAACCTTTCAAAGTAGTACTATTAGAAGATAGGATCCCAATCTCATCATCAGATGTGTCTGAAATAATGATGACATCAACTTCATTTCCTTTCATCTTATTATCTGGAAAGATAGCCAAAACATAAAGAAATCAGAGTTCACCCATTACAACTATCTTAGTTTACAAACGTTAAGTTTAAGTAAACACGCTTTTACCTATCATAAGAATCCCTCATTTAGTTTACTTGCAATTTAGTTTAATTTTAGTTTTAATCAGTTTAATTATTAGTTTAAGTAGTTAATAATCAAAACCCCCAATCAAATACCGAGATTTTACATTGCTTTCATAAAATATAAAAATACAAAAAGAATCATCCCTCACCTTAGACCTATTCGTCATACATCTCGACCTTCCCAACACTATTCCCCTAGAGAAAGATCAATCCTCGAGTCTTACCTATACTACACTACAGCGGTTAGGTACACTGCCTAGGAGGATTGTAAAACTTCTTCAGGAGGTTACATCCACTGCATCAAGTTTTTGGCGCCACTACCGGGGAATATTTTAGGTTTGTTTTCTATCTCGTTTAGGTATACTCACTAGATTCCTATCAAGTGAGATTTTATTTTTCGTTTTAGCTTTCTTGTAGAAATTTTCCACTACCTATTCCAGCCCCCATTATGAAGGACGCGAATCCATCCAACCTTTCACCCGACCATCACTTTGGTATTGATTTTAGTGATGAATCCGACCATGATACTGACCATGAGAATGGCCCATTTTTTTCGGATTCCGATGAGGATTTTGGTGATGGGGAAGTGATTGATGAGATACGAAAAGAGGATGATGTAGATCCTCTCAAATATGTTGACCTTAGAACTAGGATTGAGAATGATAGCCTTTTCAATATGCAATTTCCTTGTAAAACTAGATTTAGAGGTTTTGATGCTTACCTTAATTCATCTTTGCCAATGAATATAATTTCGCGTGCTAATTATAATAAAATCATGGTAAAAGAATTAGAATACCAAGGAGATAATATAGTGGCTAGGATTGAACCCTTGCATGTCTTTGTTGGGAGTTTTGTTTATTTGGTTGACTTCGTGGTCATGGAAGACTTAGGAGAATTCGTTGATAACAAGTTGACCCAAGTCATATTTGGAAAACCCTTTAAGACGCTAACTAAGTTAGATGAAAGACTTATGGATGGGTTAATCACATTGTCAAATGGGGTCGAGGATTCTGTTTACCAAATGCCCCGTTCGCATCCTAGGTTTAAGAATTTTACAATTGAGGCATGTAATAGATTGGCTCCGGGTCAATGATAAGCGGAATGGCCTTAAATACACATATGAGAAGAATAAAATATATCATAAAGGATGTTTAGAATTGAATGATGAATATAAAAAGGATGATGCAACGATTAAGTGGCTCACGCTTGGATATGTGAGCATAGATGACACAAGATAGGCCATGACTTTGAGTCTAGCTACAAGACTCGTAAATAAATAAAAGCGCTTCTCGGGAGGCCACCCATGTTTATTTGTTTGATTGTTTGTTTGAGTTGTTTGTTTGTCATATGTGCCTCCTCATTAATGTTTAATTTTCATGTTTTAAATTCTATTGTGAAAATGCTTTATTTTGTGTTAACCTTGCCTTAATCACATATAAAGGTATTTTGCAAAATTTTAAGTGTAAAGAAGATCACATATGTTTAATAAAACAAAATTGAACATGAAATTAACATTACATGATGAACATATATTTACGTGTTTGTTTGAGTCAAATGCTTTTATCGAGTCACAATGGTTGTTTTGCAGTAAGTTCCAGGTTCTTAAGAAGTAAATTTTTCTAGAAAACAATGTTTAAATTTTTTTCAGGTCAATCCCGACGCCGTCAGCATCTATAACCTGACGGCGTCAGGCACTCTAGCAAACAGTTTTCTAGATTTTTTTTTTCTGTTGAAACAAAATTTCTAAAAAAATTCCAGAATTTTTAATTTTCCAGGAACTTGCAAACATCTATTTTTCAAGCATTATATATAGTTTTACCGCCGATTTTACGTGAGGTTTCGTGTTCATTTTCTTAGAATTTACAGGTTATATAGGACAAGAAGATGCAAGTACATAATGGAAGCAACATTTTTTATTTATTAATTCTTCTTGGAGAAGGATTTAACCTTGATATTCTACACCGATCATACTGAGCTAATCAGGGGAGTACTAGTTTCTTTCTCTTTTATTTACTTCCTATCTTCATAACCTTGATACTTTTAGGGAACATTGGGGACAATGTTCAGTTTAAGTGTAGGGAGGGAAAAAAAGGATACCTTAGATACTATTTGCTCGCTTGATATTTGTCTTGTCCTTAGTAATAGTGTAATAAACTAAAATAAATATTAGTTAGGGTAATTTTAGCACCAAATTTTTATTTTTTTACGACATTTATGAGCAAAATTTAATCTCAATAAAGCGTCTCATGGATAAGATTTATACGACTAGCACAAAAACCCTTACCACTCAAATTCCACCAAAAAATGTGAGGTTCGCCCTTAAATATATATAGGATAAAGAGCACTCATCTTTAATTCTTATTGAGTGTACCGGTAGTATATAGATTCTAGAAGTTGTTTTGTAATGCATTCCGCGATCGCTAGTGAGACTACACTCGTGTATTTAGGATTAACTAAATGATAAGAGGCATAGGATAAACCTTGTTTTAAACCTATTTAAATAATTACATTGGATACATCGGTTGAGTAATTACCCCACTTATGTGCTATTTCATCCTGCCTTTAAATTATAAAACTGAGATATCCAAGGATCATCACATACTAACGGGCAGAGAACCCGATCAGATGTAGTAAAGCCTAGGTAAATCTGAGTGTCGTCCCAAGAGAGCTGTTATCTGAAAGAACTAAGGTACTGCGAGATAAACAAGATAAAATGATAGCGATATGATAAAATAGATAAAAATATCCTAATTAAACAGGAGTAAAAATTAGGACAAATCAGTAAGAGAATAAAGCTTAAACAAGGTTTTAGATATGTTCTAATTCTCAATTTTCAAGTTCAATATAAAGGGTAGATATCACTAGACTCCTTTGGTCAATTCGTCTAGCCTATGGTTCTTAGACTCCTCACCAAGATGATTATAGGTCACCCAGGATCATTCAGCAATCTAATAACAGTCATTAAGTACCAAATATACTAGACCTAGTTATATGGAAACCCGGCCATTAGGATCTTAGATTTCCCATAGCTTCTTAAGTACATCCACTTGATAGGTGATCCGTTGGTCAATTCGTATAAAAAGGATGGTTGTACTATGGCCAATTCCTTCCATACTTCGCAATATAGTGAGTTGAGGTCCTTTGATCAATTCTCCCATCCCACTAGGTACTAAACAAGCTTATAGCATTACCAAAACTAGCGATCTATGAAAAGGCAAACCAGATGTTTATAAAGAGTAATAAAGAGAATAAATAACATAAACAAAAACTTGAATTAATAACATGAATTCATAGTATGACATCTAGAAAAACATAAAAGAATTCAAACTTGAATATAAAGGAAATCGCAGACGAGAACTTCGTTCTTCATACTCCTAAGCCGTAATTCTTCTTCTATGATTGCTCTCCCCAAACCCTAGAAAGGTTTGGGAAAGGGGAGATATTTTTCAAATGCAGAATTTATGAAGCATTTATAGGCATGAAACCCTAATTCAAGTTACGGCGTAACTCTATGAAATAGTTACGCCATAATTCATCATAAACAAATATTCTTCGATGCTTATCCATGATTACAGCGTAACCTTGTGAGGTGGTTACGTCGTAGTCTTCATAACACGTACTGAGTATCAATTACGATGTAACCTTAGCTGATGGTTACTATGTAGTCTTCATAACAAGATTCGGTGTGGTGATTACGACGTAACCTTATTTGATGGTTACGTTGTAGTCTTCATAAATGTAATTACGGCGTAACTTCATCCCTTTGTTACGCCGTAATCTTCGTGATAAAAGAGTGATCCATCTTGAGCCCAAATTCGTCCAAATGCCGCTTCTTATTCAATAATTGCTCCTGAAAGGAAATAAGAAGAAATAAGGGCGAATCTAATAACATTTTAAGTATAATTCGTCGATAAAGGGGGAAATTAACACTTAGAAAATCAGGATTATTTGATGTTATCAAATATCCCCCCACTTAAACTCTACTTGCCCTCAAGTAGACTTTAGATTATAACTAAAATAATACATTTCTTGAGTAAATCGAAGAACATGCAGTTAAGAGTTCCCATGCTAGAATAATTTAGAGCCGAACACCTCACGAAATGGGGAACAAAACACTCTCACACACATCCTAATCTAAGTGCTTAACTTTGAGGTCATCACTTAATTGCACAGTCATAGTAAGTATTCTATCATAGGCTTGGCGATTTCACAAATCTCCACCCTTAGAGCTAAGGTCAAGAAAATCTTTAAAAGGCAATGATGGGTTATAATGTTGCATAGGTTTAGGATGATGTGTCATTACTAACGTGCCACGAAAAAGTGGACAAAATCAATGATACATGACCAAACCCATGGTCAAGACACCAATTATTGGTCTCTTCATTACCTAGACACGCTTCATGACTAAAGGGTAAGGTAAGACATGTGATATTTCAATGGGTGAAAAATAAAAATAAACAAAACAAATAGTCTTAGCTCAAAACCAACTTGTCACCGCCCACCGTTCATCTAAAATTCAAGCTTTAAGATGACGAAACCGGATCATGATGTGTCAAGTGAATGTGCCATTAGCGGACGTCATGTTGAGCACATTACCTGTTCTTCAAAATGTTGGTGTAATAACTCCACTAACTCAAATCTTCAAATGTGATCGAGGCGGCCTCCTCGATGCTAATATCTCGTAACCTCATAACATAGTGCTATAACTTTGCACTTTAATAACATAAACTAATCAACAATTTTTTTTAAGATAAACAATAAAATAATGGATAAAATATCCCCCACTTGAGATGAAAATATGGAGAATATGGAGGGTCTTCAATGATCTTCAAATGTATTACTTTGATGTAAGCGTGATTTCAGAACCTCTCTACTCAAACCTCGAATTTGGGTAAACAGTGACATCTCGATCATAAACTAAGACTACACGGTAGGCTAAGGTGAATAGGTCTAACGAAACAAAAGTGTAAATGGGTTAAGAAATGAAAAGGATAGGCTCAAATGGGTGTAACTAGGGATATCTTGCACTAAAAATGAGTGCAACAACAAGGGTTTAACACGGTGGTCAAAAAGTAGATGTGACTAGTCGATAAACGCACACAAATGAACACATATGGGCTATTTTAGTTTATTCCTAAAACATTGCCTCTTCGAATTTTCTTTCCCAAATGCATCAAGCTAACTTAACACATCTATGGTCTTAAAATGATGTAAGGGCCAAGTTCTAAAGTCCACAATACTACCGGCACACTTGATTTTTGGTTGATTTGGGTAAAATAGGGGAAACGGAAGGGCTAAATCTCACCAATTACATTAAAGGCTATTGTGTGCTCGGCTACATACTATTCTAGTCCGGTTAAGAAAAACATGTCAAAATTTTTCAAAATAGCTTCATTTTTCAAACCAACTAGAAAAATTTAGGGCAAGTAGGCTAAGTAAATACTAACTTCATTTCTATTCCTATCCCTTCACTTAAAGTGTACAAAGTCCCATTTGTACGAAAATAAAAGGAAAAGAAAATAGAAATGAAAAACAACGTAGAAAGTAATAAACTCCCTTATCAATCACTTGTCAAGGAAGTCCCTACTAAGATCTGAAGACAAGGTACGGTGTAACTAAAGATATGGGTTACGCCGTAATTTAATTAGCCTCTCAACTGAACTCTCGGTGTAATGATTACGGCGTAACTCTATTACATAGTTACGCCGTAATTGTGTCCACCGGTAATTAGATAATCATAATAATAGTCCTAATTGTTCAACTATTACAGAAATAATAAATATTGTTCAGAAATCAGGATAGAGAAATTGTTTTTGAAACAAGGGAGTTATCACTCCCGATCAAGGTTACTGGGTGGGATCAAATGGAGTGCTTGTAGTGCTTCCGGGGGTCTGCTGAGGATGTATGTATGCCACTCCTTGTTGAACTCCGATATCAGGCACATCCGGCTGCTACACATACGGAGCTCCATGACAACGAGTGTGGCTTAGGTGCATTTCTTGAAGCATTTGGCTTGTGCGATCTGCGTTCCACTGAAATAAATCTGGTTGGAGCACTTGCATTTGATTCAAAACATGAGAAAAACTATCAAATTGGGTGCTCAACCCATACATTCCCGCGGCCAAATCATATATATCCTCATTAAAGAGACTCTCCATCAGTTTGATCCATCCATCAATCCCCTGAAGTCTATCCCCAATGCTCATGGTAGCCCTCATTCTAGCTCTCGGGGCCTCCTCCTCAGTGCCCGTTTGGCTACCACCAGCTTCACTGCCCCGGCTTGACTCCCACTAGCTCCTTCACCTCTAAGCGGAGCATCCGACATCATCTCAGCTTTACCAAGTCCATTCAACCAGTAAATCCCAAACTCTACTAGCTTTCTAATCCCAATCGAGCTAGTGTCCATATATTGAGTAACCAATAACAAGGCTTGAGGAGTCATCAACCCAAGACTCCTAGCAAGCTTCCCAATCAAATGACCACCCTGAATCATACTCTTCTTGATGAACCCCTTCGTACCAGTGGCCATGAACTTTTCCAAGTACCAAGAACATCAATCAAGTTCCCTCCATCCATACCATGCAGCATATACAAATCATCAATTGTGATCTTCTCCCTAGCTGAATGTCTTCCTTTAATCGAACATGCAATGAGCCAATGCACCAGACGGTGAATGGGGCTTCTGATCAAGGTGTAGGATGGAGGGTACTTAGAGTTATACCTAGGAATGGCAGAGATACTGTTGAAATAGTTGATAGGGTTGTAGTCAGAAGGCCTTGTTCTCCAACATTGATTGTAAAATCCAGTCCACATATTGGACCCTAAATATTTCTCAGTGTACAAGCCTATGTGGAGCATGAACTCCCTCAACGTCATCTCTCTTCTAAACCCTCCTAGCTAGAAATGAAGCGATGGTTGATTAATGATCTAAAATCCTTCATCAAACTCAACGGATGCCAAAAACTCCTTCACATATTCTGGGATGACGGGCTCCTTATTCTTGAAAATCCGCAACCATGCTGAGCATGTGAACAAACCTCTGTTGCTAGAGTACTTAAACCTGAAAACATCTTTAGTAGCCTTCCCGCTGCCCCATTGTTTACGGTTGCAAATTCGGAAAAATCAAGGGCTTCAGGTGTATCAATTTCCTTTTTGACCAACTTGACGTAGTCATCCCTGCATGCTTGCCTTGCTTGATCATTGTAGTCCAAGAACTGAATCCATTGAGCAGGGTTGTTATTGTTTCCTGTAAAGAGAAACAGAAAATATATAAATAAGCAGTCTGTTAAGTAATTACGGCGTAACATTATCATAAAGTTACGCCGTAACTAATGCAATTACGCCGTAATCCTAAATCCGGGTTACGTCGTAATCCGTCCACAGAATAAGATATCCAATCAGAACACCAACTACGGCGTAATCTAATCCCATGATTACGCCGTAATTCCCACTACGCTTTGCAAAAACTACCATGGTTACGACCGGCTAACGATTACGCCATAACCACCAAAATTTACCCAATGTGAATAAAAAAACAAATTTTACTTATATAGTCATGACTAGCGCATGTCTAGACCATTATATTCACGTTCAAACTAAAAACCCCTTAAAATAATCAATCAAAACCCATTAACCAATAAGGTCTTAAACAATTAAAGAAAACACGACTGATTAATCTAAGGCTTCAATTAAATAGGTCAATAGCATGAAATAATATGAGGGAAGCAAGATCCCAAAATTGATAATATAAACCCTAATTGAAAAATTGAAAAATCAAAAGAGTTAAGAAGAATTACCAGCCATTCTTGAATGTAGGAGATGATCAAGATTACACAAACAAAATTGATTTTTAGAAAAACATTTTACTGTAGCGATTCTTTGTGAAAAAGTAGTCGTAAAAACCTAAAAGTTAAGCTGTAGCTTTGTTTTTATATCAGGAAGAAATTATGGCGTAATTGGAATAGAAAGTTACGCCGTAATTAAGTTTACGATTTTTTTATTATAAAATAATTGCTACGTCGTAACTCGATAAAGAAGTTACGCCATAATTAAGAATTTCAAAATAAATATATATGATATATCCAAAAATTGCAATACGAGAGAGTGGATTATGTACCTTAGAAGTAGCTGTGGGGTACACACGTCTCTTAACATATGTCAAATATGATAAATACATACTGATAAGGATTTAAAACGTACACTTTTAGGGGGTCATTTAAGCCCTAATTCGACACATTTTATATCCGTTACTGCTTAATTTCGTTCATCTTCACTTTTTAAGTCTTTTGGAAGCAAAATGCTGGAATGAAGCACATTTGGACGGAAATGAGCAAAAACCTGAAGAAAATGGCAAAGTCAAGATCGAAGCCACTCAATACGTCGTGAGAACCGACAGGCGTCCCATCCAAAGGGCGACGCCGTCCTTCAATGAAGACTTGATCAAAACATGCACGCGACGACTCAGTGAAATTCCTGGTCATACAACCCGACGGCGTCACGCTTTAAATATGGAGGGCGTCACTCATAGTTTTCACTTTAGACTGCCCAGATCTAGAATCAAGACGAAGTCTCAACTAAAGTCCGACGGTGTCACAACCCTAAAGTGACGCCGTCACATTGATGGCTTGGCCTAGACGAAACCCTAATGACGGCGACCTGACGGCGTCGCATGTAAAAGACGACGCCGTTGCGATTGTAAATCTATATATAGAATTCAATTTTTCTGTATTTTAAGAGGTAGAATTTTGGAGAGAAAACCCTAACTCAGTTGTAGTCTGACTTGGACATTATTCTAGGGTCCCATACCATATTTTACACATCAAGATAAGTTTGTTAATCCAATTTATCATTATGTCTACCCCATGTTCGATTGATTGTGTGTATGCTTGCTAGCCTAACATGTCTTGCTAAATTACTTGTATGTTCGCTTAGATCTATCAAATCTAGTTATTGATTGTTGTTAGGTTATTTCTTGTCTTAATTGAAATTGGCTTAGAAGTGCATCTAGGCTATCGTTATGTTTAATGCTTGAGTATGCTTAATGATGATATGGTGCATGGATGAAATAGCTTAGGTTTGTCGATTCCGTGAATCATATACGAGAGATAACCTCATAGACACGTTAAGATAAAGGACGTGACAACTCAACGAACCAATAAAAGATAACTAGGGAGTAATAGTATCTAAGTGAACACATCTTTAATTATCATACGAGCACACCTTAATTAAACATAGCTATCCGTAGTAATTAGATAATTAGATAATTAGTAGAAGTAGAGTAATCGGTAGAAGTACCACCCCCAACCAATTTCCCCAAGATATTTACCTTAGCTTTCTAAAAAACGATAAAAAAGATAAAAAAAAAGAATCATCCTCAACCCCACCTTCTCGTCATATATTTTTTACTAGCATTCCTATTCCCTTAAAGAATGATATCAATCCCCGAGACCTACCCCATACTACACTACAACGATTAGGTTCACTGCCTAAGAGGTTGAAAAACTTGCTCGTAGAAAAGGAGGTTTTCTCAACCCCGAACGTGCCTTTCAGCGCACATCAAGTTTTTGGCGCCGCTCCCGGGGAATAGAATAGCTAGTTAGATCTCTATCTCATTTATGTTCCCTTGCTTGATTCCTATCAAGTAAGATTTTTTCTCTTTTCATTAGCTTCCTTGTAGTCTATCCCCTTTCTTTGTGTTTTTGTTCGTAACCTTGTCACTTATCACTATGGGTGACAATCCACCACCAAACAATAATCCACCACCAAATCAACCACTTCCACTCAACCCACCACCACTTGACTCGCCAAGAGGCCGTACTCTTAGTGAATACTCTAGACCAAGCCATCAAGCCTATAGGAACACCATTGAGCTCCCTATTCAAGCTCAAACTACGACCCTGTGATCCGACACCATCCGGTTGGTGCAAAACAGATGTGCATTCCATGGACTTCGTTTCGAAGATCCTAATCAGCATCTCAAGGATTTCCAACAAATCGTTGACTCTATCGACCTTGATGCTACCACACATGAGACTACGCGCTTGCGTCTCTTCCAATTCTCTCTACGGGACCAAGCTAGTAATTGGCTTGAGCGACTTCCAGCCGGATCCATCTCAAGTGGGGATGATCTCACCACTCGTTTCCTCACCTAATTTTTCCCACCGGGGAGAACTTCCAAACTAAGGAATGACATCTTGATGTTCCAACAACGTCAAGGCGAAAATATCTGAGGCGTGGACTCGATTCAATGACTTGCTCCATAAAGTCCCTCATCACGGCATCGATCTTTGGCTTCAAGTCCAAATCTTTTACAATCATGTCAATCTCTCAACTAGGCAAACCATCGACCAAGCGGCCGGTGGCAAACTTATTAAACTTACCGCTGAAGAATCGTGGGGTACAATAGAGGACCTTGCCCTCTATGACAATGAATGTTGGAATGACCCCCGTGAGTTGCCCAAAACCATCAAGGCAATCTCCTTGCCTCCCATTGACTCACAACCATCCAATCGTAGGATGCTCGAACTTGAAAATCAAGTCAAATTCCTAATGAGCTCCTACGAAACTCCTAAGTCCTCACGCCAAGTGAACAAGGTCTCTTCCTTGTGTGAGATATGTAGTGGTCCCCATGACACTCGTAATTGCACGAGACTCCCCGAACAAGCTTCTCTGGACTACGCATCCTCGCGTACCAATAGAATAGGAGGAAGATTCCCCACGACACCCGGACCTAGGACTTTTAACGAAGCCCGAGAAGCATGGAAGGGCAAACCCGACTATAATTGGAGTCAAACCAAAGAATTCACATCTAGCGACTCCCCATGGCCCCAACAACACAACCAAAGCTCTCACGGTCCTAGTCAACAAAACCTAGAAGGGATGATGCAACACCTAGTTACATCCCAAGAAGCCTAAATAACCAAGCTTTCGGACCGCTTTAACCAACAACAAGCCGAGATGGATAGGACGATAGATAACCTTTTGAAAGCCATAACCAATAGTCATAGGAAGACCACCAAAAAGGTTAATGCCATCTCGACTCATTCTCCCGATGCTTTAGGTGTTAAGATTAAGGACCCGAGCAAGTACTTCGAAACTAGGGACCCGTCTTCATCCAAGCATGTTCACTTCGTCAATTCCATCACCCTAGTGAAACCAAATAGGAATAGTGATGAAGCGAACCATGAGACGGCACTTGAGGTTAGTGAGACTCCTAAGGATGAATCAATCGATGAAATAGACGAAGTAGGTGATGAATACTTCAATAAGTTTCCTACGGAAGAGGAACTTTCATGCCAGCCACACCTAGTGCGTGACCTTTGTCACATGTATATTAGGAGATGCCCACGAATCACCTTTGGAAATCCTAGAAATCTCAACATACCATGTTTCATAGGACATCTTTTCGTGGCAAAGGCCTACATTGATCGCAAGTCCCCAATAAACATCTTGACTAACACATACTATAATTGGGTGATGAAAAAACCTATCCCAAATAGGCAAGACCCCAATGATCCTAGAGTTAGATGTAATTTCCTTGGTAGAGTTAAGGGATTGCTCGTCTATGTAGGTAGCTTCACGTACCTTACGAATTTTGTGATTGTGGAGGATATAAGTACGGCTATGGATCCTAGCTTGTCCCATGTAGTTCTAGGAAAGCCATTCATAGAAAGCACCAGGATGACTTATGATCCGTCATTAGGGATAGTTAGATTCAAGGATGAGACCGATGACGTTGCTTACCAAATGCCATTTAAGATTGAGAAATTTTCATCACTATCGAATGATGAATAGGAATTTAAGCTATCGATCTACTATAGGAATGAGAAGGATAAGAAGAGAGGAGTAGACTATGTGATGAATAAGATATTTGGGTTCTATAAAGATTGTTTGAAACTAGGACCGGAATATAGAACCAATTGCGAGAAAGATGACTTCTTAGAAAGATGGACGATAGGAAATAAATATGCCATGGAAAACCCCAATAGATATCGTCATGAGGAAGAAGATGACGGTAAGGAAGTCACGTAGGAGCACGACTTCGAGTCTAGCTACAAGACTCATAAATAAAGAAAAGCGCTTCGTGGGAGGTAACCCATGCTTAATTGTTTGCTTGTTTTGTTTTTCAATTTTTGTGTGTCTTATATCCCTTTCATTGTTGCATATTCTCATGTTAGATTTTGTGAAAATGATTTATTTTGTTTTTAACCTCGTTTTAATTACATATAAAGGTATTTTACAAAAAGATAAGTGTAGGGAAGATCGCATAAGTTTTTAAGAACATGAACATGAGAATTGCAACTATTGAAATTGATATATATATATATATATATATATATATATATATATATATATATATATATATATATATGTGTGTGTGTGTTTGTTAGAGTCAAATGCTTGTATCGAGTCATAATGGATGTTTTGCAAGAATTTTTCCAGGTTTTAATGATGTAATTTTTCCGAATTTTTTAGAAAAGCGTAGCGGACCACTTTACGTCAAGACAACTGACGGCGTCAGGATTAAAACTGACGATGTCGGGCTATGTAGAAACAGATTACTCAGTTTTTCATTTTCTGTGCAACTTATAAATTTTTGGAAATTCCCAGGTCTTAATTTTCTAGAAAAACTGCAAACATCCATTCCACAAGCATTATATCTTACTTGCTTTCTAGTGTAGTTGTGTGTCATATATAGTTTTATCGCTAATTTTACGCGAAGGTTTCGTTTGGTTTCTTATAAGTGTGCAGGTTATATTGGGCAAGAAGAAGAAACACAAATTGGATAAAGCTTACTACTTATGCATTCTTCTTGGAAGAGGATTTAACTGCAACTTCACACATATCCTACCGAGCTAATCAGGGGAGTACTAGTTTCTTTTCCTTACTTACCTTCATTTATCATAACTTTGATGCTTTCGAGGAACATTGGGGAGAATAAAACGGGAACTTAGAAACTATTCACTCACTTGATCATTTGTCTTGTCCTTGGTAATTAGTGTAATAAACTATGAGAAATATTCGTTAGGGAAATTTTAGCACCAAATTTAAATTTCTTTAGGACATTTACGAGCTAAACTTTAGTCTTAATAAAGCGTCTCATGGATAGGAATTATATGACTAGCACAAAAACCGTTTACCACTCAAATTCCACCCCAAAAATGTGAGGTTTGCCCCTAGATCTTTAGGAATAAAAGCATTCATCTTTAATGCTTAGAGAGTGTACTGGTAGTATAATAGATTCTAGAACTTGTTTTGTGATGCATTCCGAGATTACTAGTGAGACTACACTTGTGTAGTTAGGAGTAACTAAGTGATAAGAGGCATTAGGATAACCCTTGTTTGAAACTTGTATTATAATTACATCTTCCACATCGGTTGAGTAATTACCCAACACCCTTGCGATGTACTCATCTTTAGTACACGATACCTCTAGTTAACCCCTTAGAGCCTATCTTTTTCGCGGTTCTCGTGATGTTTCGGTTTTCCGGAATATCAATGAAGAGCATTGTTTATAATCCACCCCCAAATGTACACCCAAATCTCCTTAGCCTACCTTGTATGCACTCATCTTTAGTGCATTATTGTTATCATTCCTAAACCCTTAGTTCAAATATCTAGTTACTTGCATGGTTGCTAAGTCGAGTCATATCTTTTGTACACAGTTTTGGGACGATTGTGACTCATGGGTAAAAATTAATATTTTATGGAGTAATGGGAAAAAACGATAAATTCAAATTCCCTTTGTCTACGTAATTAAATACTCCAAGTGTTTTGATCTTTTCAAATCGGGTCAATTAGTGTTAGAGAAATAAAAACTCAAGTGTAGGGATGCTCCTATAAATCCCTTATATTTTGATGTTATCGTAGAGGATGGTAGAGTAAAAAGGTATGGAAAAAAAATTAGAAAAATATACGGGCTACCATCCTACATCTATCTTTATCTTTATGTTTTTAAATTTATGTTTGTTTTGTTTCAAGTTATCTAGTGTTAGTGAGTCGATTCTTGGTTTAGCAGCGCCACGCTTTACATGTTTGTAACATAAGATTTTTGACTTGCCACCACTAAATATCCCCTATCCAACAAAACCCTTTCTTTCCCTACCCTAAGCCTAACGTTACAACCCTTGTAAATACCTCTTAGATAGTTGTTCCAAGGTGCTTATACCAAAGCGGTGGAGGTTTGATCTATTCTCAAGCTTATGGTAATCTATGTACTTTGCCAGGTAATAAGTATTTATCTTTCATTTCCATTCATATTATATTTCATATAAACTCGAGAGATGAGAGAATCCAAACACCACTTGTGAGGTGCTAGTATATAATTTCCGTGCTTGTTATGACTATTGTGGCGCTTTTACTTGTTATAGACTATTTTAAACCAATGCTTAATGCCCCCCAACTTATAAATTGATTGGTCAAAAGCACATTTCCTTCAGGACAAGCATATACCAAGTGTAGTGATATTTGATTAGGATTTAAAACGTACGCTTTTAGGGGGTCATTTAAGCCCTATTTCGACACATTTTATATCCGTTATTGCTTAATTTCATTCCTTTTCACTTTTTAGGTTTTTTTGAAGCAAAATGCTGGAATGAAGCACATTTGGACGAAAAGGAGCAAAAACCTGAAGAAAATGGCAAAATCAAGATCGAAGCCACTCAAAACTGGTCAGCAGAACCTGACGGCGTCCCATCCAAAGGGCGATGTCATCCCTCTATGAAGACTTGATCAAAACATGCACGTGACGGCTTAGTGAAATTCCTGGTCATACAACCTGACGGCGTCACACTTTAAATATGGAGGGCGTCACTCACAGTTTTCACTTCAGACGGCCGAGATCTAGAATCAAGATGACGACTCAACTAAAGACCGACGGCGTTACAACTCTAAAGTGACACTGTCCCATCGATGACTAGGCCCAGACGTAAACCTAATGATAGTGACCTGACGGCGTCGCATGCAAAAGGCGACGCCGTCACGATTGTAAATCTATATATACAATTCTATTTTTCTGTATTTTAAGAGGTAGAATTTTAGAGAGAAAACCCTAACTCAGTTGTAGTCCGACTTGAACAGTATTCTAGGGTCCCATACCCTATTTTACACATCAAGATAAGTTTGTTAATCCAATTTATCATTATGTCTACCCCATGTTCGATTGATTGTGTGTATGCTTGCTTGTCTAACATGTCCGGCTAAATTACATGTGTGTTTGCTTAGATTTATGAAACCTAGTTATTGATTGTTGTTAGGTTGTTTCTTGTCTTAATTGAAATTGGCTTTGAAGTGCATCTAGGCTATCATTGTGTTTAATGCTTGAGTATGCTTAATGATGATATGGTGCATGGATGAAACATCTTAGGTTTGTCGATTTCGTGAATCATATACTAGAGATAACCTCATAGAACTAGGGAATATGCACACCCAACAACTTTTAGGAATACAACGCGTTAAGATAAAGGACGTGACAACTCAACCAACCAATAAAAGATAACTAGGGAGTAATAGTATCTAAGTAAACACATCTTTAATCATCATACGAGCACACCTCAATTAAACATAGATATCCCTAGTAATTAGATAATTAGTAGAAGTAGAGTAATCGGTAGAAGTACCACTCACCAACCAATTGCCCCAAGATATTTACCTTAGCTTTCTAAAAAACCATAAAAAAGATAAAAAAAAAAAAAAAAGAATCATCCTCAACCCCACCTTCTTTTCATATATTTCTTACTGGCATTCCTATTCCCCTCGAGAACGATATCAATCCCCGAGGTTGAAAAAATTGCTCGTAGAAAAGGAGGTTTTCTCGACCCCGAACGTGCCTTTCTGCGCACATCACGTACCTCAAATCTTCAATTAAAACTGCACCCTGGCAACAGCGCCAAAAAGCTGATGTGCTATTTCATCCTGCCTTTAAATTTATAATACTGAGATATCTAAGGATCAACACATACTAACGGGCAGAGAACCCGATCAGATGTAGTAAAGCCTAGGTAAATCCCAGTGTCGTCCCAAGAGAGCTGTTATCAGAAAGAACTAAGGTACTGCGAGATAAATAAGATAAAATGATAGCGATATGATAAAATAGATAAAAATATCCTAATTAAACAGGTGTAGAAATTAGGACAAAGCAGTAAGAGAATAAAGCTTAACCAAGGTTTTAGATATGTTTTAATTCTCTATTTTCAAGTTTAATATAGTGGGTAGATATCACTAGACTCCTTTGGTCAATTTTTCTAGCCTATGGTTCTTAGACTCCTCACCAAGATGATTATAGGTCACCCAGGATCATTCAGCAATCTAATAACAGTCATTAAGTACCAAATCTACTAGACCTAGTTCTATGGAAACCCGGACGTTAGGATCTTAGATTTCCCCTAGCTTCTTAAATACCTCCACTTGATAGGTGATCATTTGGTCAATTTGCACACAAAGGATGGTTGTACTATGAGCAATTCCTTTCATACTTCACAATCTAGTGAGTTAGGGTCCTTTGATCAATTCTCCCATCCCACTAGGTACTAACAAGCTTATAGCATTACCAAAACTAGCGATCTATGAAAAGGTTAAGCAGATGTCTATAAAGAGTAATAAAGATAATAAGTAACATAAACAAAAATTTGAATTAATAACATGAATTCATAGTATGGTCTCTAGAAAAACATAAAAGAATTCAAACTCGAATACAACGGCAATCGTCGAAGAGAACTTCGTTCTTCATACTCCTAAGCCATAATTCTTCTTCTGTGATTGCTCTCTCCAAACCCTAGAAAGGTTTGGGAAAGGGAAGATATTTTTTAAATGCAGAGATTATGATGTATTTATAGGCATGAAATCCTAATTCAAGTTACGGTGTAACTCTATGAAATAGTTACGCTGTCATTCATCATATACAAATATTCTTCGATGCTTATCCAGGATTACGGTGTAACCTTGTGAGGTGGTTACGTCGTAGTCTTCATAACACGTACTAAGTATCAATTACATCGTAACCTTAGCTGATGGTTACGACATTATCTTCATAACAACATTTGGTGTGGTGATTACGCCATAACCTTATTTGATGGTTACGGTGTAGTCTTCATAAATGTAATTTTGGGGTAACTTCATCACTTTGTTACGCCGTAATATTCGTGATAAAATAGTGATCCATCTTGAGCAAATTCGTCCAAATACCGCTTCTTATTCAATAATTGCTCCTGAAACGAAATAAAAAGAAATAAGGGTGAATCTAGTAACATTTTAAGCATAATACGTCAATAAAATGGGAATTAACACTTAAAAAATCAGGATTATTTTATGTTATAACCCACACCCTTGCGATGTACTCATATTTAGTACACGATACCCCTAGTTAACCCCTCAAAGCCTATCTTTTTACGGGTCTCGTGATGTTCTAGTTTTCGGAATATCAATGAAGAGCATTGTTTACAATCCACCCCAAATGTTACACCCAAATCGCCTTAGCCTTCCTTGTATGCAGTCATCTTTAGTGCATTATTGTATTATGTTAAACCCTTAGTTCAATTATCTAGTTGATTAATAGTTGCTAAGTCGAGTCATATCTTGTGTACATACTGTTTTGGGACGATGGGACTCATGGGCTAAGTAGTATTTTATGGAGTAACGAGAAGGAATGTTAAATTTAATTTCCCTTATCTACGTATTAATTATTCCAAGTGTTTTGATTCTCGCAATTCGGGTCATTAGTTTAGTCTAATAAAAACTCAAGTGCAGGGAGGTTACTATAAATCCCTTTGCTATGATGTTATGTTTTGCGGATGGTAGAGTAAGAGTGTATGAAAAAAAGTTAAAAATAAAAAATAATAAAAATAAAAATAAACATACGGGCTACCATCTCGCCTCTATCCCTTATCTTTTATCGTTTATTTTTGTTTAAGTCAAGTTATAAATTAGTTTAGTGAGTCGAGTCTTGGCTTAGCAAAGCCTCTCTTTACATGTAATTAGCTTAGATTTTTGACTTGCCACCAGTAAAATCCCCCCATTTCCAAGAAACCTGTGTTTTTCATACCCTTACACCCAAAATTACAACCCTTTAAAAGCTCCCTTTGATAGTTTATCTTAGGTGCTTACGCCAACGTGGTGAAGGTTTGATCTAGTCTCAAGCCTATGGTAATCTATGTGCTATGACAGGTAGAGAGTGTTATCTTCCATTTCCATACATGTTATATTCATTATACACCCGAGAGATGAGAGAATCCAAACACTATATGTGAGGTGCTAGTGTATAATTTTCGTGCTTGTTATGACTATTTTAGAGCTTGTATTTGTTGTAAACTATTTTAAACCAATGTTAAATGACCCCTAACTTGTAAATTGATTAGATAAAAGCACATTTGCTTGAGGAAATGCAAATCCCAAGTGTAGGGATATTTGATAAGGATTTAAAACATATATTTTTAGGGGGTCATTTATGCCTTAAACTAATGTATTTATGATCAAATATTGCCTAAATTTGTTCCTTTTCACTTTTTAGGTACTTTGGAAGAAAAAGCTGTAAATCATGCATATTTGGATGAAAAGGGATGAAAATGTGAAGAAAACGACCATGTCATGAAAAGTCTAGAAAAGAGCACCAGACGACGTCACAACCTATAAGGTGACGCCGTCACTTGCAAATGAAGATACCAAAATAGCCCAGATTTTACTAGAGACGACTTTGTGAAATATTGAAGTAGTAACAAGTGACGTCGTCACTTGTTAAGAGAGCTGGAAGTTTCTGTGAAAAGTATAAAGAGATGGTCCAAAATAAACAAAAGGGGACGGCGTCAGAGACCTCTGGACGGCGTCTGAAGTTACAAAGCGACCCTATCACAAGGCTGACTTGGAAGAGATGAAACCGTAATGGCGGCGACTTGACGGCATCACAGATATGAAGTGACGTCGTCGCAACTATAAATCTATATATAGTTTTAGAATTTTATGCACTAAGTGTGCACACTTGGTGAGTAACTTTGGTGTATGAGTTTTATTTAGTTTTTATTGTCTTTTTAGGGTTTTAACACCTCTATTAATAAGAGATAAGTCTCTTAATCTCTTTTATCATTATGTTTACTTCATGCTTGATTATGGTTGCTTGTTTCTTTATCATTAACATGTCTAGCTAAATTAACATAGTGTTTGTGTAGATGTAATGAAACCTAGTTGTTAACTATTGATTGTGGTCTCTTGTTTAAGTGGTTGTTACACGTTAGGTTAGGAAAAATTGCTTATTTCCTTTAGTGTTGCGAGCTTGAACGTCCTAAACAACGTATTCATGTCCTAGAGTGCACTAGTACACTTTTCGTTGTGTTTATTGCGTGAATTTAGATTGTTGATAATAAGAGATTTGGGGGAGATAACTTAGGTTACGTGGTGATCTCGGTTTCTTAGAGGAGATCAATACATTCATAGAGATAGGGCATTTGGCACCTCCCTACAAATAATGGAATACGACGTGCCAATTAAATAAGGATGTGACAATTCGACTAATCAATAGGATATAACTAGGGAGTAATGAAATCTAAGTAAACACGCTTTTACCTATCATATGAATCCCCCATTTACTTTACTTGCAATTTAGTTTAATTTTAGTTTTAATTAGTTTAATTATTAGTTTAAGTAGTTGATAATCAAAACTCCAATCAAATACCGAGATTTTACATTGCTTTCATAAAATATAAAAATACAAAACGAATCATCCCTTACCTTAGGCCTATTCGTCATACATCTCGACCTTCCCAACACTATTCCCCTAGAGAATGATCAATCCCTCGAGGCTTAACTATACTACACTATAATGATTAGGCACACTGCCTAGGAGGATTGTAAAATGTCTTTGGGAGGTTATGTAACACCCCATAAAATTTCACGAGCAACGGAAGGCTAATCGGGGTATTACTTCATAGATCACTGTCATAATAATAGAAAACGACTCTAAAGGAGACGTTTTTATAAAAAGCGTCGTCATTCAATGAAAACTCAATTATTAGAGTTACAAAAGCGATAACATATTGTTTACGTTACACAAAAGAAAATCTTAAGTTTGTATTAAATGAAAAGTTTATTTTACACCGATTTATAGGTCTTGGTGCCCACTCCGTGCCCATGGTATTCTTCCTTAGTTACCTGAGATAAAATGCTAAAAAGTTCACAAAAATGTTAAGTGAATCCATAGGTTTAAAGTTAATCAATTGAACACAAGACATAGAGTGATAATTACTTCGAAGACAATTAATCAGTAAAACAGTTATTATTGCCCTAAGCTCATGACACACAAAATTTAACTGTGCATCATAGATATGATGTAAAATAAATAGTGCCCTGTTGGTAGGTAGCTTGCCATTCTACCTAGTGACAACAAATATAATTCATTTTTCTGTCTGAACCAGCAGCGCAAACGGGGTTGTCAGCCCTAATAGATATATTCACAATATTTTCGTTCAGTCGCAAGTGATTAATGGCTCATGATTCAAGGGTCTTTTGGAAATGGCGGTACTTAGGCAATAATATAATCAGGCATATCATACATTTGCAAAAAGACTTGTGTTCATGTTTATAGCATGTATCTCCCCCACGGGAATTTATAAATCTAATGAAAGTGGGGCTATGAACTCACCTTAGTGATACAGTAGCAAACTACAGCAGAGTCAAGTATGTGATGGCAATGGCTCCAATACAAAACCTAGATATAATATGGCAAGTCTTAGGTTTCAATATTTTCATTTTATGACTCCAATAGTAATGTTTGGAAAAACAACATTTGTAAGTTACTTGTATCGTATCTACTTGTGTGGTGATGCTTAAAGTTCAAAAACAAAAGGTTTTCATAGATTATTCAAGTTATATATCATTTTTAGAATCGTATTAATGTATTCGAAATAGTTTCTTTAATTGTCGATGTACGTATAGTTCTCGTCTAATATTTATAAAAGTTTGTAAAATATTTATTTTTAAATGTTTTAAAGTCGAAGTATGACAAATTATGAATACATATCATTTATATACTTGGTTTTTAGAAAATATAATTATACATGTTTACTTAAAAGTTGTCGAAATCATAAATATATGTTTTTGTAAAATTAGCGTAAGTCGTAAAAAATATATAAGTTTTTCAAAACTTTCAAAAGTTACATATTTAACCCATATGTTATAAAAAGTTACCATTTATATCCTAAGGTTTAATTAGAATACATTTTTATTCTCAAAACTAAATTTACACTCTTTATCCCTACTTTACTGAATTTAATAGTTTATATCCTATATTTTCATGCAAACGTACAGTTTTCAATATTAATCCAAAAGTTTATCACAGTTTACACTTTTTACCCCTAATCCATAATATTTGCATTTTTAGTCCAAAAATATATAAGTTGTAAAAATTCATTTTTCTTTTAATGTGTTAAGTTCCATTTGCTTATTTTGAGCTTATTAAAGCTGTTTATTTCGAAATGGCTTATACGAAAGGGTTAATGGGCCTGATTTATAACGTGTTGGGGCCATCTAAGGTGCATTTTGGCTTGAAAGGGAAACAAGGCAACCAATAAAAAAGTATATAGCATTCAAAAAAAAACCACGCTTGGGCTCGAACCCAGGTGGTTTGTGTGAAGACTGAGCGACACAACCACTGAGCCAAGAGCTCTTTGTGTTTTATTTCCTAGTTTAATTATATTTAAGGTGATTCGCCACTACGTTATACTTGTTATAAATTAACATATCAATATGTCGTGCATGTATGAGTTTTGTGTTTACTTTCTCAAAACTGGTTACTAAGATGCCAACGCTTAAGAAAAAACTCAAGTGTTCAAGGGAAGTCCATTTGAGTTCAAATGAGTCTCGGCTCATTTGAGTTTTGTTCGACTCAACTTCCAAACGTAACCAAACTTATGAACTAACTCTTATATCATCTTAGCTCGTTTCATTAGTTTATATACGAGTGCTTATTCAGAGTGTTGTGGCTCAGTTTGGAGTCAATACGTGAGCTAGGAAGTTCACAAACCACACCGTACCACTTCTAGCTTATATAAGTCTATACGTTTATAATTTTTGATAGCTTGTATATGTTATCTTTACATTAGTTTAGAAGCTAGTTTTCATTATTTCAACCACACAAGAGTTTCGATACAAAGGTGTTTATGTTCAAGTGTACGTTGCATACATGAAACAAGAATAAGTTTTTGAAAGTTTAAGGTAACTCGTATGACATGCATACTTTCAAGAAACTTGACAACGAAAGATAAGCTATTCTAGGTGTGGAAAATCGGTTCGAGAGACTTACAACACCAAAAGGTGGTGATGAGTTCGAATGAGAAGTGGATCGAGAACAAAGGAACCCGATGCGTAATCCTAGCTTTCAAAAGATTTAAACCGAATAGAAACTTAACTCAAAATGACTTCTAGACTTGTGAAAACAAAACTGATGACCCTTAGCTTCCTCCTTCTTAATCAGAAGAAAACAAGGAGAGAATGTGATAAGTGTTTGTGAGTTTTTGCAAGTGTGACAAGATGAGACCAAGTGGTCTTGTTTTTATGGTAAAACCCAATGCATGGTCTCTAATGTTTAAAAAAATACATTAGCTATGCATGGGAAGTAAGCAAAAGAGGAGAAGAAGCATGTGGAGTTTGCTTTGGTCTAAACTGATTGGCAACAAAGTGGGGAAAGAAGAGGGGACTTATCAATATTTGTCTCTTGGGGACACATTACCCATGGGTTAATAAAGCTTTTGGTCAAAGTATGTTTGGTTAAGCATGGTTATTTGAATTTAAAATTGGTCTTAGCCTACTTTCAAAGGGGTAGCGTTTGGTTTTGGTTTTTGCACAAAGAAAAAGGGAAAAATAGATATAAACAGGATCATGTTATCAAAGAGTGTGTTTTATTTGTTAAACTGCATGAGTCACAAAAGAGAGTGTGGGTTTCGTATGTCACCAAGCCACAACTAATTTGTTTGGGCTTCATCATGGGTCAAAGCCCATGTAGAAAATACTTTGAGCATTTGACACTTTCAGTCCCTCCACCTTAACCATTTACATCCAACGCTCATAACTTCCATTTTGGTTACCAAAAGTATGATTTATGGAAAGAAACTTGACGACACTCCCCCTCGACTTAAGAAACAATGAAATTTTATAAATTTGAGCCCGGGGAGTGACAATAAACCAGAAATGTAACCACCATTATCAAAGAAACAACCGGGATGAGGTAACATGCAAGTAGAAGGTTTTATGAAACCGAAAAATATTTACTTTCTCCCCCTCAACACTTGACCGAGAAAAAATATCAATTTTGAAAGATTAAAGCGCTGACTAAGATTTGTACTTGCAATGTTAAAATAAATATAGATAGAAGAATATTTTTGTTGTTTTATCAGATTTTATAATTTTGTATTTTGTTTTTGAAAATATTTACAAAAGAGGTTTGGTGTTTGATCGATTTTAAGAATGTTTTAAAGTTCATCTAGTTCCTCTCAGTCAACATCGATACCAACCGTGGACCAACTCATTAAACCTAGCGCGAGCTAAGGCTTTGGTGAGAAGATCCGCCTGGTATTCAAGAACTACAAAGTATAATTCAACGGTACACTTTTCCACATGCTCCTTGATGAAATGATATCGAAGATCGATGTACTTTAATTTTGAATGTTGAACATAGTTGCACGAGATCGCAATAGCACTTCGATTGTCGCAGTATATCGGATTCTCAAATACGTAACCATAATCATTGAGTTGTGTTCTCATCCAAATGACTTGAGCACAACACGCCGACATGGCTACATATTCTACTTCGTTGAGTACGCTGACGCATAATCCTCGCTTCTTCGATTGCCATGACACCGCTTATCACCAAGAAATTGTAATGCTCCCCAAGTACTTTCCAGAGAATCTAAGCAAATGCGGCGGATCACGGCTAAAAATCTATTAGTTCAAAACTAGAATCCTTCTGATACCGTGATCCCCAAGTTAATGGTTCCCTTTATGTATCGGAGGATTTTTTTAGCCTCTAAGAGGTGAGTTTCAGTTGGTCTTGACTGATAATGGGAGCAAAGATATACAGCAAAGACAATATCAGGCATGTTTGCTGTTAGATACATGAGAGACCCAATAACACTTCGGTATTTGGTAGGGTCAACCAATTTCCCATACAAATCAGCATCTAGTTTCTTGGTGTGCCATTGGGGTGACATAGGTATCACAACTTGTCATTCCATGTTTGTTTAAAATTTCAAGGGCATATTTGGACTGACTTAGAAAAATACCATGGGGTGATTGATGAACTTGTAATCCTAGAAAGAATATAAGTTCACCCATCATGGACATTTCAAAATGTTTTTTCATTAGTTTTGAAAAAGCGTTTGAGTACTTTAGATGTGTTGACCCAAAAATGATGTCATCCACATAAATTTGAACAATTAAAATGTGTGCCCCGTGATACTGTATGAAAAGTGTAGGGTCGATCAACCTTTAGTGAAATTATTGGCAATGAGAAAGGATGATAACTTATCGTATCACTCGAGGAGCTTGTTTTAGTCCGTAGAGAGCTTTGTTCACCTTTGTAGACATGGTTCGGGAACTCGATCAACTAACTTTGGTTGGTCGACATAGACGCTTTCAGCTTTACCATTCGTAAAAGCAGCTTTTGACGTCCATCCAAAGACCGTGATGTTCATATGAGCCGCGAACGCCGTAAATATCCGAATGCCTCAAGACGAAACCGGAGCGAATGATTCTTCAAAGTCAATACCTCTTCCCCGTCTATAACCCTTAGCCACCGACGTGACTTATTTCTCGACATCGCTCCTTCAAAGATCGAATTTGTTTTTCCAAATCCATTTTAGACCAATGACGAAGACCCCTATTGGTCTTTCAACCATTTCCCATACTTCAAGACGCGAACCGATTGAGTTTTTCTTGCATGGATTCAATCTAGTTTTCTTTGGTCATCAAGCCTTTTAATGTTTTAGGTTCGACAAGGCAGCTGAGTGCATAAATGCAATGTTCACCGCTCTGTGTGAAGACGCTGTCTCTTTACGCACGGTTGATTCGGGTTGTCAATAATATTCTCAAGAGGATGGTGTTTCGGCCCAACGCATGTGTGGAATGTTGATGTTGATATACATTCTCAGCATTGGGAGGATTCAAATGGCTTGTGGATGATTCCGCAACATCGATGTGGCGCTTCATTAGCAAACGGGTGAAGAATGCATTTGGATCATAACTGTAAGTGGGGGTACTTCATTGTTCGTAACATCATCACCGTTCACCGTCATGGATGCGGTTTGTTCAAATGTTATTGTAGAGTCAATCGGGTGGTGCTTCCTCAACAAGAGTTGTTGCAAAGCAGTGTATCGTATTGGAATATGATCGTTGAGCAACCGGAAACATTGATACACTGAGCACCTTCATCAATATCATCACTAAACAGAGGAGCAAACAACTTTTCCATTTTTGACGAGTAAGTCGGGGCTTGGTTCACCATGATGGGTTTGAGGAAAGTTTAAACGATTGTACCGGTTCCAAGTCGTTATGCTCAAGCCATTTCGTAAGATCATCGAAATTTGCATGAATTGTTTCCATAACTTGCTTTGTATGACGATTCCGATCCGTAACCTTTAGAATTATCACAAGATCCAATAAAGACTCCAATGTCAGCTTTGGCTTTGAGCTTTCCAAAGTCATCACGATCATTATTCGGTAGCAAAAGGATCCAAATAATGAAAGTGTTTGAGATTCGGTTTTCGGTTGTGGATAAGCTCAAAAGGTGTTTTGTTGTGGCGCTTGGTAATCATTGAGCGATTCTGAGTGTAGCATGCAGTTGAGACAAAATTTCACCACAAGTAACTGAAGTTTAGCATTAATTAACATCGCTTCGCAGCTTCCACTAACGCTCGTTTCGCTTTCAACAACCCGCTTTGTTCGGGGTAAGTGCAATTGATGTTTGATGCTCAATTCCCACTTTCTCATAATATTCACGAAGAGTTTGATTCACAAATTCAGCCTTTGTCTCTGCTCAATTTGTCTGACGTGTTCCGGAGTGAACTTGAATTTTGTGAGAAAGGTGATGATAATCTGTGGAGCTTGATCTTTACTTTGTAGAAAATAAATCCAAGTCCATCCGAGTAGTCATCTACAATTACCAAGATGTAGCATTTGCCATAATCGTCAGACGCCAAGATCGGGCCACACAAATTCATGTGAAGAAGATGAAGAACATGCTGAGAGCTGTTTTCCACTTTTGAAGGAAAATGAGCACTAATGCTTTAGCCTTGTTCACAAGTCAACATAGGTAATCTTTAGAATACCAAATCTCTGAGACCTTCAACAAGTTTATATCGAGCAAGGTTGGTTATGGTTTGAAAGTTTAAATGTGAGAGACGTCGGTGCCATAGCCAAGATTTTGTAGATGTTACCTTTGAAAGGAGACAGATGGGAGATGAAGAAATCATGTCTTGCATTGAGATTGTGTATAGACTTGAGTCATGGGTGCACGTATATAAGATCGCTTTCCTTGTAGATCACGCATGAAACAAGTTTTCTCCCGAAAAGCAACTTCCAAATCTCCATCATAGAACCCGACTCACTGGAAGAGATTGTACCAGACCTTCCATATAATAAACCATGCTAATTTCGATGTTGCCATTGATGTAATCTCCGTAGCCCATAATAGTCAAGTGATCATTTCTAACTGAAAGTGCCAATGAACTTTGCAACAAAGTTTGATAACAACTTGAGATTGCCCATGTGTCAGAACATCCGCTATCAACAATCAAAGGATGATCAGATCACTGCATTACACATACGCATCAATAATGTATGGAATAGAAGTAGATGTGGAACTCGAAAAGTTAGAGGGTTCCAAAGCGCTATAGTAGAAACACATATATGAATGATTTTGGGTATCCATTTAAATCCTAGTGTATTATGTAACCATTTCTGCCATCTCCAACTAGTCTTTGTGTAAAACCCTAAAAATTGTAAATGTGATAAAAGACCATTTTACCCCTCAAGTTAAATAATTATAAAATACGTAAAGTACGTGAAGCTCATTAAATACGTTTCTAACCTAGATCATAAATAAGTAACTTGTATCATACATTAAGAATCGACACACACTTACATTTTACTACATATCACACGACTTGAGTTGCATGGGCCAAATTAATCGAAAGTTACCAACACATTATAACTCAAAATTTCAAAAGCCCACCCAAAATTGAATTAGTCTTGTTAGTTCCAAGGCCCAGCCGAAAATCACTCTAGTATATTTTCCCCATTTACCTCTGTAACAAATCGTACAATTCACACATGCATTGGATGACAAAACCAATAATATTTTATATTTGGAAAGTGAATATTCTCCTTGATACTTGGCCAAAGTCACGCCCCATATCACCCCATTCAAATCCCAGGTCAATATCATTAACTGTTTTCCCTTTCACAATTCAAAAACACCCTAAAACCCTAGCAACTACAAGGTGACGGCACAAAATCTTTTCCACCTTGTCATTCGACTCAAGGCAGCAAGGGTGATCCGTAAAGCGTTCCAAGGAGGCCAACAGGAGGTCCGTTCGTGGGTTGGAAGGCTCGTGATTCGTGGGTAACTCTGGATCGTGGTTGTAAACGACTTAGGGTTGCCTTCGATCTCTCATTTTCTATCTCGACAAGAGGTACCACAAAACTCTTCGTTTTGTTTTTCCTTTCCATTCGACATACTTGGAGCATGTGCTTAACCTGATGTAATTATCGCTTAAACATGTTCAGTAGTATACTTTTATCCGTGTGGATCTTTGCATATTTGACTATCTCGTAACCTGTTGACGCATGTTAAACCATCACATGAAATCATAAACTAACGTACATGAAACTAGATAATATGGATTGATGAGGTGATAAAAACCTGGTTTAAAGGGTCACGTTAACTATTGCATTGAAACCTCTCAGAAAAGGACGTAGTAAAGACTCGTAAAGATCATAACAGTAGAGTCATAAAATAGCAAACGAAGAAGGTGTAATTCGAAGCATATATATGATTTTTCTGTTTTGAACCTTGCTCGACATCACATGGAATGATACGTTAAATGTCGCATGAAATCATGAACCAAGGTCATGTAAATTTAACGAATGGAATGGAATTATATGCGACTCTTATGGAAACCATTTTGAATCTGTTTCGACCCACTATACATTCTGTTTGAAGACTATATATCGACCCCTATGATGTCCTCTTGAACCTGTTTTTCGACTCCCCTAATCACACGACCATGCTCATGTTTTGTCTATGTTATTACGAGTTAAGAGGGGACATATATACATGATTAATATTATACGAAAACCTGTTGAATTGTAAAAGACGATGTAAATTGGGTCGAGTTAGTATCAAAACACATTAGTTAAATGCGAAACCTAGAACTATAACAGATTTCAATCATACATATTCATGTAATGTCGAGTCCTAGTTTTCTGTTCTTTTCGATCAATGCGTCCAAAATATGTTGGGAACTATCTCCTTATTATAAAAGCATGAATGCATACATGAGTCATGGATTTAAATTCAAAGTATCCATGCTAAGGTTTTAGAACAATGTTTATGCATGTCAACGTTTAAAACAGTAGAAGAGTAAAACAAAATATTAAATGGAATGCGTATGAATTGGGCTTGTGGGGGTAACTTCGAGGGTGTTCATGATTTTTGAGTACGCTAGGTCGTGGTTGAAAGTGTTTCGGGGAAATAGAGTCGGGGGCTAGTCACTACATGTGTTTATCTAGTTGTGACGGTAAGCCGTTTGAACCGCGATCAAGCTCCAAGTTGGCATGTCAAGATATGAAATCCTAATGAAATGGTTTACTGTATGAAATATTTGAATTGCTTTCATGTTAAATATTTAATAGTTTCACTTTCAACCCTCACCTTTAATAGTTTGTCGCATGCAAACCTTGAACTATATTGAAATGACACAATACACCCTTAACTATTATATGGATAACATTAAGTCCTATAGTTTATCCTTTTGGCATTTGAAACTTTGAAACATTAATAAAATACACTCTAAACTTTATTTTTGAATTATTTACATTGTAAACCCTAAACTTTGAGATAATTACCATGCAAACCCTATACTTTGAAGTATGGTCAAATAAAGCCTTAAAATAGGATATTCGTCATATTAAACATTTAATTTTGCCATTTATCATTTGTAACCCATAAGTTTGGCTAATTAATGATTATTAACCTAAAGTATTTTAATTTCGTCCATTACTAAAAATGAGAATACGCTTATAACTCTAAGAATATTAATGCGATTAATCCGTTATGACTTACATGAGCTAATAAGTATTAAACAAATCGTAATCCGTAGATTCGCTTGAAGGAGACGTGACGTTGTATCTTCGTGTTCATTCATTCGCTTGCTGCGCATCATTGCCGTTAAGGTACAGATATTCTATCCCTTTTCAGTAGGGGTTTCTCATGATTCGCATTTCATCTTTCGATATTCGTTTGAACTATTATGCTTTACTCTAAGCCTCCTTATTAGGGCTTCCCTATGACCTTGCTATGCTCCCTCTGATATGAACTCTGATATGAACTATGATATGAACTTTGATATGAACCCTTATGATATGATATGATTATGCTTTGACCCGCCAGTTTGATACCCGAGCCAAATATGTGTTCCTAGTCATGAATTTAACATGACCGTGTCATTGATGCACCAATGGCATGACTCAAGTGAACGAAAGTGATGTTGTACACCGTTCCCATTATGATATGATATGATATGTATATGATTTGGCCATTATGTTTCCGGGGGGCGTATGGATGCATCCTAGATATGATATGTTCGAGGGATTTGATCTGATAAGTTTGTTTATGATATGGTGAATGATGTCGCGCAATACGCCTTCACATTTCCTTCTGAGTTGATCACCCATCTGTTACTTGAGGTCTCCCTCCATTATATTTGGTATTCCGAGGTCACCCTCCAATACACCGATATGATATGATATGATATGATATGTTTCCTGCTCGTAGATTTCGATAACCCTTACACTTTTGATAAACCTATATTGTACCTTCCGTATTCCCCAACGCACCATAACCTGTATTACTTGTTCATTACCCAATACCCTTATATGATTCACTTTTACCAAGATATAGATACTCCATTACATTGATCTGTCACACTTTCATTCCGCTACTCGCACTATGGTTCCATTCACGTTCCGGGTTATTATATGCTTATTGAATTTGATTATGCTATTCATGTTTTATGTGACTACCGATTTTCCCCGCTATGATGTGATTACTATGCGGTTATCTGAGTTACCCATCTTCATATGATGATATGTGATCTCACCGTTATGTGACTCTCGATTTGTCCGATGACCATACTAATGTGTAATCGATAGTTTTGTCGGTTTATTATGTGTGCTTTGTTCGGTATCTCATGGACTATGACTATCCCGTTGTATTCTTATCTGCTTATTGTTGACCGTCATGTTTACATTTCTCGCCATTCTACGGTTTGATTGGGTAAATGGGTCATCTTGTGACGCCCGCTTGTTAATTTGTTTAGTTGCCCCGCTATGTTTTTAATTCATTTAATTATATCGCTTATATTGTATTCCTACTTATTACATGTGACGCCATGTATTGACCGGCCATAGTACCTCTCGCCGTTATGATAATCGGGTTATGTTTTCAATTAAGGGTTTTGACCTGTGTGAATTGCCATGCTCACTTATTAATTAATTGCTTCCGCTTCAGAGATATCCGCTGGCTTGTATGCCTTCTCGATTTCCAATTGATTTTATGACATATATGTTGTGTGGATGCTACGCTTGCTATGCTTGCTTATGTTTCAGCTTTGTATGTCTGGTTTGTATGTGCTTGTTTATATGTCATCGATGCTTTGTTTGTGTTTCTCCTTGTTATCTGCTCGCTTTGGATATCTCAGATAATTGTGTTCTCAGATCCTCATTGACTCGTTGTTCTTAGTTCACGCGACTTTGTTATCTGCTTCCTTATTTCATTCACATTTCTCGCTTTTATTTAGCTGCTTTGTTATATCTCGCTCATCGGGCTTTTTAAGCTCACCGCATTTCTTTCCCCGCAGTGTTTTAGATTTGAAGATTGGCTTTGATGGGTCGAGAGTGGATTATCCGAAAGTGGACCAACCCTAGTTACCCTTCTAGTTGGACTTATTTTGGCGGGCTATTCTTTTGAAATTTTGGTTTATTTTAGACATTTTGATTCTTTAATTTTCCTTGTAAATTTTTGTTTAAATGACTTGGTACGTTATTCTTTAAGACTTCGCTGAAGAATTTTATTTGTATGTTCCGATATGACACCGTATGTGACACTTCTACCCTTGTCGGTGGGGTGTTACAATTATGGTATCGAGCCGTGTTTCGCCTTGTTGACCTTAGGATTGACCTGCGGAGGATTGGGTAGACATTAGGCTTCCGCCTGCTCGATCTTTCTGATTCCTTTTGGTTGTCGTTCCGATTTGACTTTGATATTCGTTTGTCTTCACTGATTTGGCCTTCCACTTCTCGCATCGAATTTTGTTATTTTGTCTTCGCACATCCGTTGTTGATCGTTAGATGGGAACTACCGTGGAACTGAAGATGATGGTGCCGACCCTGGATTGCTGCAACCCCTCGAAGCCGAGAGGTTCGTGAAGCGTAACCGCGACCGACCGCCGCTACGCCGAGACACCGTGATGTCAAGCTAGAGGAAGTCGGGCGGATCAACCAAAGGCGCAAAGATGGAGACAAGATTTAGCCGGGTCGAAGGTTCATCTACTTTTATGATTTGGGCGCCGACTTATGTTACTGATTCGCTTGTCATGCGCTTTGAGGCGGTTTGATATTCTGCGTGATTCCGACGGTTTTGCTTTTCTTGATTTGTTCGAACCGGTTTGAATCGCGGAAGTTTTATTGTTTGGCATTTTGTTAATATCTCAGCTTTCTTTTGGATCGCCGCGAACGAATCATGAGGAACCGCTTCGAGCAAATTGGTGGCCTTCTTCTTTGGTGATATGGTAAGTTGCTTGATGTGGTTTATGCTCGGTATATGAATCTGGTCCGCTGGTATGTTACTTGATATCTGTATGTGATATGTTTTGTTGTGATATTGCTTATGTGGTTTGTCATGAACCGAGGCAAGATATGATGACAATAAGAACTTGTTATGTGATGCAAGTATTATGACGCCTGATCAACGTGATAATACCGAGATCATATAATCTGAACTTATTGAAATCGCATTTAACATCTTGGGAAATGTCTGGGGTAGGTACGTGAATGGACTAGGCCTTATATCCGTTATTTGTCAATCCCCATTTTCATTTGGAATTCTGTACCTCTGCGCGAGATTCTCACCGACATCTGTTGTGTATAAGTTTGGTACGTTTTGGAAACCGAGATCGGTATGATCTGTGTGGAGCTATGAATTGCTATAGACTCGCATGACGCTCTGTATTTCATGACTTCAATTTTCGAAGACGAAAATTTTCTTTTAGAGGGGAAGAGTTGTAAAACCCTAAAAATCGTAAACGTGATAAAAGACCATTTTACCCCTCAAATTAAATAATTATAAAATACGTAAAGTACGTGAAGCTCATTAAATACGTTTCTAACCTAGCTCTTTAATATGTAACTTGTATCATACATTAAGAATCGACACACACTTACATTTTACTACATATCACACTACTTGAGTCATGGGCCAAATTAATCGAAAGTTACCAACAAATTATAACTCAAAATTCAAAAGCCCACCCAAAGTTGAATTAGTCTTGTTAGTTCCAAGGCCAGCCGAAAATCACTCTAGTATATTTTCCCCATTTACCTCAGTAACAAATCGTACAATTCACACATGCCTTTGCATGACAAACCAATAATTTTTGATATTTGGAAAGTGAATATTCTCCTTGATACTTGGCCAAAGTCATCATATCACCCCATTCAAATCCCACGTTAATATCATTAACTGTTTTCCCTTTCACAATTCAAAAACACCTTAAAACCCTAGCAACTACAAGGTGACGGCACAAAATCTTTTCCACCTTGTCATTCGACTCAAGGCAGCAAGGGTGATCCGTAAAGCATTCCAAGGAGGCCAACATGAGGTCCGTTCGTGGTTTGGAAGGCTCGTGATTCATGGGTAACTCTGGATCGTGGTTGTAAATGACTTAGGGTTGCCTTCGATCTCTCATTTTCTGTCTCGACAAGAGGTACCACAAAACTCTTCATTTTGTTTTTCCTTTCCATTCGACATACTTGGAGCATGTGCTTAACCTGATGTAATTATCGCTTAAACATGTTCAGTAGTATACTTTTATCCGTGTGGATCTTTGCATATTTGACTATCTCGTAACCTGTTGACGCATGTTAAACCATCACATGAAATCATAAACTAACGTACATGAAACTAGATAATATGGATTGATGAGGTGATAAAAACCTGGTTTAAAGGGTCACGTTAACTATTGCATGGAAACCTCTCAGAAAAGGACGTAGTAAAGACTCGTAAAGATCATAACAGTAGAGTCATAAAATAGCAAACGAAGAAGGTGTAATTCGAAGCATATATACGATTTTTCTGTTTTGAACCTTGCTCGACATCACATGGAATGATACGTTAAATGTCGCATGAAATCATGAACCAAGGTCATGTAAATTTAACGAATGGAATGGAATTATATGCGACTCTTATGGAAACCATTTTGAATCTGTTTCGACCCACTATACATTCTGTTTGAAGACTATATATCGACCCCTATGATGTCCTCTTGAACCTGTTTTTCAACTCCCCTAATCACACGACCATGCTCATGTTTTGTCTATGTTATTACGAGTTAAGAGGGGACATATATACATGATTAATATTATACGAAAACCTGTTGAATTGTAAAAGACGATGTAAATTGGGTCGAGTTAGTATCAAAACACATTAGTTAAATGCGAAACCTAGAACTATAACAGATTTCAATCATACATATTCATGTAATGTCGAGTCCTAGTTTTCTGTTCTTTTCGATCAATGCGTCCAAAATATGTTGGGAACTATCTCCTTATTATAAAAGCATGAATGCATACATGAGTCATGGATTTAAATTCAAAGTATCCATGCTAAGGTTTTAGAACAATGTTTATGCATGTCAACGTTTAAAACAGTAGAAGAGTAAAACAAAATATTAAATGGAATGCGTATGAATTGGGCTTGTGGGGGTAACTTCGAGGGTGTTCGCGGGATTTTTGAGTACGTTAGTTTTCGTGTTGAAAGTGTTTCGGGGAAATAGAGTCGGGGGCTAGTCACTACATGTGTTTATCTAGTTGTGACGGTAAGCCGTTTGAACCGCGATCAAACTCCAAGTTGGCATGTCAAGATATGAAATCCTAATGAAATGGTTTACTGTATGAAATATTTGAATTGCTTTCATGTTAAATATTTAATAGTTTCACTTTCAACCCTCACCTTTAATAGTTTGTCGCATGCAAACCTTGAACTATATTGAAATGACACAATACACCCTTAACTATTATATGGATAACATTAAGTCCTATAGTTTATCCTTTTGGCATTTGAAACTTTGAAACATTAATAAAATACACTCTAAACCTTATTTTTGAATTATTTACATTGTAAACCCTAAACTTTGAGATAATTACCATGCAAACCCTATACTTTGAAGTATGGTCAAATAAAGCCTTAAAATAGGATATTCGTCATATTAAACATTTAATTTTGCCATTTATCATTTGTAACCCATAAGTTTGGCTAATTAATGATTATTAACCTAAAGTATTTTAATTTCGTCCATTACTAAAAATGAGAATACACTTATAACTCTAAGAATATTAATGCGATTAATCCGTTATGACTTACATGAGCTAATAAGTATTAAACAAATAGTAATCTGTGTAGATTCGTTGAAGGATACGTGACGTTGTATCTTCGTGTTCATTCATTCGTTTGCTTTCGCTTCATTGCCGTTAAGGTACAGATATTCTATCCCTTTTCAGTAGGGGTTTCTCATGATTCGCATTTCATCTTTCGATATTCGTTTGAACTGTTATGCTTTACTCTAAGCCTCCTTATTAGGGCTTCCCTATGACCTTGCTATGCTCCCTCTGATATGAACTCTGATATGAACTATGATATGAACCCTTATGATATGATATGATTATGCTTTGACCCGTCAGTTTGATACCCGAGCCAAATATGTGTTCCTAGTCATGAAGGTAACATGACCGTGTCATTGATGCACCAATGGCATGACTCTAGTGTGCACAAGTGATGTTGTACAATCACCCCATTATGATATGATATGATATGTATATGATTTGGCCATTATGTTTCGGGGGGCGTATGAATGCATCCTAGATATGATATGTTCGAGGGATTTGATCTGATAAGTTTGTTTATGATATGGTGAATGATGTCGCGTGCAATACGCTGCCTTCACATTTCCTGGAGTTGATCACTAATCGTTACTTGAGGTCTCCTCCATTATATTTGGTATTCGAGGTCACCCTCTCAATACACCGATATGATATGATATGATATGTTTCCAGGCTCGGGTAGATTTCTGATAACCCTTACACTTTTGATAAACCTATATTGTACCTTCCGTATTCCCCAACGCACTATAATCTCAGTATACTTGTTCATTACTCTATACCCTTATATGATTCACTTTTACCAAGATATAGATACTCCATTACATTGATCTGTCACACTTTCATTCCGTTACTCGCACTATGGTTCCATTCACGTTCCGGGTTATTATATGCTTATTGAATTTGATTATGCTATTCATGTTTTATGTGACTACTGATTTTCCCGCTATGATGTGATTACTATGCGGTTATCTGAGTTACCTATTTTCATCTGATGATATGTGATCTCACCTGTATGTGACTCTCTGATTTGTCTGATGACCATACTAATGTGTAATCGATAGTTTTGTCGGTTTATTATGTGTGCTTTGTTCGTTATCTCGTGGACTATGACTATCCCGCTGTATTCTTATCCGTTATTGTTGACCTGCCATATGTTTACATTTCTGCCATGCTACGCTTTGATTGGGTAAATGGGTCATCTTGTGACGCCCGGCTTGTTAATTTGTTTAGTTGCCGCTATGTTTTTAATTCATTTAATTATATCGCTTATATTGTATTCCTACTTATTACGCAGGACCGCCATGTGTTGATCCGCTGCTAGTACCTCCACAAGTTATGATACCGGTTATGTTTTCAACTAAGGGTTTTGACCTGCGTGAATTGCCATGCTCACTTATTAATTAATTGCTTCCGCTTTCCTGTAGATATCCGCTTGGCTTCAGGCGTCTTCGATTTCGAATTGATTGTATGACATATATGTTGTGTGGATGCTACCGCTATGCTTGCTTATGTTTCAGCTATGTCCGGTTTGTATGTGCTTGTTTATATGTCGTCGATGCTTTGCTTTGTTTCGCTCTCCTTGTTATCCGCTCGCTTTGGATATCCAGATAATTGTGTTCTGCAGATCCTCATTGACTCGTTGTTCTTAGTTTGTCGCTAATTTTGTTATCTGCTTCTTATTTCATTCGCATTTCTCGCTTTTATTTAGCTTTCGCTTTGTTATATCTGCGTTTCAATCGGGTTTTTAAGCTCACCAGCATTTCTTTTCTGCCGCAGCGTTTTAGATTTGAAGAAGGGCTTTGATGGGCTGAGAGTTGGATTATCTGAGTGGACCAACCCTAGTTACCTTTCTAGTTGGACTTATTTTGGCGGGCTATTCTTTTGAAATTTTGGTTTATTTTAGACATTTTGATTCTTTAATTTTCCTTGTAAATCTTTTGTTTAAATGACTTGGTACGTTATTCTTTAAGACTTCCGCTTGAATAATTTTATTTGTATGTTCTGATATGACACCAGAATGTGACACTTCTACCCTTGTCGGGTTGGGGTGTTACACTTTGCTTTAGTCTTAGTGAATGAACTAGGTGGTACTACATTCCTTGGAGGTGATAATGGAGCTATTGGGACATCAATGCTTTTCTTAGAATCTAAAGAGGCTGGTTTACCAAGCAATGACTTAGAAGCTTTAGTGGGCCTAGTGGTATTCCGTTTCATAGGATTCCGTAAACGAGACAAGATAGTTTTAGCAACACATTTATCATGACAATCAGAAATCAAACTTTTAAGACATATAACACAAGAAGCTTCAGACTTAACATCAAAAGTACTTAAAGTTGTTCAAGATTCGTTACATCACTTTTTCCATTACATTTGTCGACGAATATCTAAAGTGGTGCAACTTGAGTTTTATTCAAAGTCCTAGGGTGTTCTTCTCTTCAAAGATTCTTTATTGTTCTTTTCTTATGTTGCAACTTCCTATTCTTCCTTGTATTGCTCCTAGGCGTGAAGTGCTGCTTGGGAAAAGAGGCATCTATTCCTGTTTCAATAGAGGGAAGCACGTTAGTTTCTTGTGGTTTGTCATTAGATGTTCTAGAGTCATTTTTAATGCGGTAGATGCCGATACTACAGTGTTACTATCCCTATCTTGCTTAAGTTTCACCAACTCTGCTTTAAGATCATGGATAGTGTGTAACAAATTAAGATTTTCAAGACGCAGTGAGACCATCTCGTCTTAAGACATCTTTCATGTATGCAAGATGATCATCAAGGTCTTTTGACGCTTTAGCACGAGTCTTTTTGAGTGAATCGGATATGACACTATGTGCATTTTTAATTTTTGAAAGTTCTTGTTCATATTTTGAGATTTGACACTTCAAAGACACATTTTCATCAACCAATTGCTCAATTTTTGGAGTAAGATCTTTTGTATGCAACTGGTGGAGTTTGTTTTGCTGCTTGCAGTTCACGAGTATGACAATCCTTTTGACACTATTGAAGACGACGTTTTGCATTTGAAAGCTCGTTTGTCACTCGCTCATTTTCAACTTTTAAAGACTTGATTTGTGATACAAAATCAGATTCTCAACATTTGCAATGTAATCAATCAATCAGCAGAGATATAATCAAATGCATATTCAACACAATATAATAACACCACATTATGGATATCAGCACAGATAACATCTTTCAAGAGTCGATCAACATGTTTTCGTAACATTTTCTTTTTACGTTTTATATTTGAAATGGATGTTTCGCTTCTAGAAAACTATTTTCATCAGTCCAAGTTCCTTATGAAATTCCCTTTCCCAATACAATGCACAATTTTTCAAATTTTGAACATGGGGTAAAATTCTTTTCTAAAAATATCTCTTTGTTGTCACTGAGTATTTATTGAAAATGTTCAACTTTTATTTCGTAATAAAATTCAATCTCACGCTCTAAAAGTTTGATGTCGAAATGAAAATGTCAAAATATCTAAGAATTTGACGATTTTCGGTATTGATTTTACTTAACCGAAGTGAAGGTAAAGGACCATTAATTTGTGCAGAATTAGGTTGGGGACTAACACTAGAAGACTCAGACATAGGTTTGATAACCCAAGGTGTGTTAGAAGTATCCTTTGTGCGATTTAAAGTGACGTTTTAAATAGTTAAATGGTTTGTTATAAACAACATTTTCTAATTTTGATCGACTCGCCTTCCGCATCTAATTCCTCTTGACGATTATATTCAACAACACTCATAATGGAATCATCAATTCTATGTTCTGATCAGAAACTTCGTGATTTGGTTTGAATGCTCTATTTGAAAACTTAGTTTTGTAATCAGCAAGATTCGGTCCATATCCATTTGGATTTGGTTTGAAAGTAAACTTTTGAATCATTGTGATTGATTCACTATGTTTATAAACAACATTTTGAAACTATTTGAGTTTGTTTTGTAAGTCGACAATTTCCTCAAGATAGGCATCTATTCGTTTCGTTGAATGCTTTTGTATTCTAACTGCTTTTGACAAGTTAACAACTCACCTTGGCTTTTGATTTTCCAAAGTAAGAGCGTTAATTTGTTTTTATGATCATGTTTCGCTTGTTCTATTTGAGACAACAAAGCATTCTTGGATGTGACTAGATCACATATCTGTCGCTCTTGTGATTTTTCGTTTTGATGTGATTTAGCAAAAGCGACTTCAAAACCTTGTTCACGCTTTTGTTGAGTTTTAAAACGTTGAGTTTCCTTTTAAGCATTCAATATCCCCTCGTTAACCGTGCATTTTAGTGTGTAATTGATGATTGAGGTCCTTGCATATTTCCGTGCTAGATTCTTGGTCTTTAAGTAAGGACATGAGCTCGCATGGAAGTTTAGCTTGTTCAACGTGAGTCTCAACATGATCATTAGTCAGATCCTCAAGTATAACCACGGAGTCAACTAGATTATCAATGTGAACCATAAGGTCTTCTTGATAGTCAAATATAACTACGGGATCTATTTGATTATCATCAGAATGAGATGTAGACGGCTCATGTTGAATGTACTGATCCTCGTCGGATGCGATATAGGCGGATATATCATATCAAGAATGAATATGGTTTGATCCGCAACTGAGACAAGCCGCTAGTGTCATACACCGGGCCTGTGTCACTCATGTAGAGTTCTTGCATGTTTGCCATCAACATAATCGTTGCATTAGCCTCGCAATTCCTCCATATCATCATCCGAGCAGATCCGCCATAAAGCTCGTTATTTGTTTGTGAGGGTTCCACCAGCCTTCGCCCTTGAGAGCCAAGAGTAAAGCCTCCTTGTGATAAGCACTGCCTCTAGTCCTTGGCTTTGGACATGCATTAGCTGATGGCCCTTCTCATTACAGCTTATAGCAACGAAGACCATTAATCCCATTATGAGCATTACCCGTTCAACCACTTGAGCTCTCGTGGAGCACCTATGTTATTCCTTCCCATAGCATTAAACCTTGACCACCGCCCATCCGACCGAACATTACCACGATTCTCAACTTCAACACATCCATTGTTAACAAATGTACCGATTCCTTGTGTTAGATGAGGTACGAATGCAATTGTTGGATTTGTTAGAGTATCGGCCGAAGGCTCTAGCAATCATGACAAACCCTTGTTGCAATGCATCGAAAGCCACGCATCTTCATTGGATTCATCAAAGTGCTTGATCAGTGTTATTGTTGTATGGAACCAATTGAGTTTCTTGAGATTGTTGCTTTGATGGATCATATGGTGTGATTGTTGCAGCTTGGTTGAGCAATGGGTTGTGGAGGATTTATGAATACGCTTTGTAAGGTCGGAAATTGAGGATAACAAGCTTGAGCCCACAAAGCTAATTGTTGATTATCCGGAAGTGAAGGTGAAAAATTTTGTCCACGGATAACCCTTTCTTTGTTAACTTCTTTTTGATGAGGCTTTAAATAGTCGTACAACAATCCGTATGTAGCATGATGAATATTCTTTGCTTGACGGATGAAGATGACATACTTTTCCCAATCAGGACCAAGACTACTCAGGAACTTAGTGTTGACAACAATTCTTGGAATGATGATGTTGTGTTTGTCCAAGTCGTTGATGATGTCTGAGAATCGATGATGATGTGACTCTAATGTCTCTCCGGGTTCAATCATGAAGTGTTCATAAGCTAAGTAGATTTTGGATTCCATGTCTTCTTGATTGAGTTCAGTGCCTTTTATTAGAAGATGAATATGTTCCCACATTGCTTTAGCAGTCTTTTGAGCATCAACACTTCGAAGGATCGGATTGGGTAATCCCAAAAGGATTTATTGCATTGCTAGCTCATCGGCTTCAAAATGTAGAATTTCATAAGCAAGAGGTCGAAAGAGTTGCAATGTTGGTGACATCACCTCTGGTCGAAGTAGCATTTGGATCTCCGTGTAACGACAAGAGGCATCCAAACGGACCTTCCGAAATGACCTTCTTTAAGAACTTTCCATGTGGCTTCTTTAGATCACAAAACCTAAAGAACCTAATCACCCATTGATCGTAGTTTCCTGGAGTGAGCATTGGAGGTCTATCAAGTGATCCAGCCTCATGAATGGATTGTTGGCTACTTAAAGCTTCACACATCTTTGCAAACCAAGATGGTTCCTTCATAGTATTCCTGGATGGATGTTGATTGTTAAAGTTTGTGTAAGGTTGTACTTGAAGACTGGATGGTGGTTGAATCATTTGTGGTTGAATTGCTCCTTGAGGAAAATGTTGTTGTTGAAATTGTTGTTGATAAATCTGTTGTTGTAGATTGAATTGTTGTTGTTGTTGACTGAGTTGTTGTTGTTGTTGTTGTTGTTGTTGTTGAGGATACACATCAGGAAAGTAGTTAGAGTATGGTGGTTGAGACATCTTGAAACTTGTGTTGTAAAATGGATCTTTGTAGTCGAATGAAACTTTGTTGATGAAGTATCCTTAGGCGTAGAAATAAAGCTTAGGCAAAGAAACCTTATGCGTAGGAAAAACCAGCTTAGGCAAAGAAACCTTATGCGTAAAAACACCAACTTACGCGTAAGAAGTGAACTTATGCGTAGGATTAGCTTACGCGTAGGGTTGATGAAACCTTATCTTATGCATAAACCAAAGGCTTAGTAGTAGAATGATTATGCGTAAGAATTGCTTATGCGTAAGACAGAGCTTAGGCGTAATACAAAGCTTAGGCGAAAAGATTCTACGCGTAAGTTTTAGCTTAGGCGTAAAAATAGGGTTTTGCCCAAAAAATCCTTTACACTTGTTCCAGTGCAAAAGATGTCCAAAGTAGAAGTGTTTTCAGGCTTATCCAAGCAAGAAAACACTGAGTAAACCAAGAACACTGAAGATCAAACCTTATGATGCTTACGCTTAACATTAGGGTTTTCTTATGCGTAAAAGTGAACCAAAACTGATTTTCAGCCCAAAGTGTTTCTAAACCAGATTTTTGTGATGAAACAGCTTCAATATCACCAAAATAACACAAAAGTGTGAAACTTGATGATTCAAAACTTTGATACACCTTACGCATAGAACAAGCTATACGATTAAAACCAAGCTTAAAAACCAAGAAATATACGTAAAGTTTGAAACTTTTTGCCAAAAACTTAACCTTTAACACCTAATAACCTTGAAAGTACAAGAATCTTAGATTTGAAAGTGAAAAAAAATGAGATTTTATGCGTATGAAACTTTTGAAACCGAGAGCTTTACGCGTAAAACACAAAACTTCAAAAAACACAACCTTTCACCTAACTATTTGGCGATTGATACCACTGTAAGGTTCCCATATTAGTAACACAAGCATCAATATGAAGAAGTATAGATAAGAGAGATCGGTTGAACACTTAACACACACACACGTATGAATGAGACAAGTTATGCGTAGTAGTGAAATGATAAAATGAACAACCAACCCTCAAGTGAGGGTTTACATGGGTATTTTTAGAAAGGAACTAGGGCAACATGCATGTTCCCTTCCTTTCCCTTATTGGGCTTTGGATAGGCTCATGGGCTTTCTACATGAGCCTAACCTGATTACAAACATAAAAGCCATAATTAAGTTAACTATTACATATTAATTACTAACACTTGAATTCTATTTTAGGAGTGATTCCAACAAATACCCACGATCTCTAAGAGAAAGTCGATAGATTATGTAAGGTTCCCAGTGAGAATGAAACAAATCCTTTTATGAGGAATTGAGTGGCTAGAAGGTTTAGTGTAGTGCGTCACTGGTTCCATGACATCTTTGTCTTCAATACCAGCGTCATCTTAGTGACAACCAGTAGCAGATGAATTGAACCCAGTTTCTGCCATAAGTTGAATAGGGAGGGCTATTTCTTTTCACCATTTTCTTTATTTTTCTTTTTAATTCTCCAACCCCTTCTTTCTCCTTTCTCACATTACTCCTTTTTTCAATCATACCTAAGGACTTCTAATACTAACTATGGGTATTGTCCATGGGTAGATCCCTCCGGCTCTGGCAGATCATAGGATGGATTTTCCTATCCTTAGTCACCTTATAACTCGATGACTATCCTATGTTGCCATAAAACCTCTTTCTTGAAATTCTCTCAAAGTGTTTATGATTATAAAACATATTTTGTTAACACCTTGAGAGTTTTGTATTTTCAGAAACACTCCCCCTTCACATGTGCTTATATTGTTTTAACTTAAATCTGCAAAGTGAGGGTAGAGTTCGCACTTTTTGAATTGATCGAGTTTAAATGAACTAGACCGATTCGAGACACGTTTATATCACTAGAGAACTAGCTTGAAATTATTACCCGGCCTGGTCAAGTCCAAAGAAAGTTTCTTGAAATGGTACATTCTACTTAGACAAGTCCTATTCGAGACACGCTTACATCACTGGTTAGACCAACTTGAAATTATTACCCGTCCAGGAACAAGTCTTTTCGAGTACTGACTTTATTTTATCATCAATTCATTGGTTACGTCTGAGTCGAGCTCTTTTGAGATTCAACAACGATCATAAAACATTTTTGATCACATTTTAATCATGTCTTCTCCCCCTCAAAAATAGCATATTCGTGATATTTTTTATATCAACGGATTAAACAATATTTTTTAGAATCTTTTGGGGAGACAAAAGGATTTGATTTTAGCATGAAATTGGAATATTTTGTTTTTATACTCCCCCTTTAATAAAGCATATTCAATAAAGGGTTTTGGAGGGAGTTATCTTGGCACAAAATATTTTGAAAGATTTTGAAGAATCTTTTTGAACAATCTTGAAATGGTGCTCAAGATGATGATGATTTCTCACCAGTTTTAAATGTAGTGCACTGAAGCATACACTAGCGATTTTGAAATACGATTTTTGATTTGAAAGAATCAAAAGTCAGCATTTTAGTCAAAGTTTCGTACTGAAGTATACGAAAGCCATTGTGAAATAAATTTTGAGAAATGACATGTTTTAGAAAAAATTTAAAGAACTCTCGCTCAAGCATCTGTATATGTCTGTATCATTGTTAAATGACATTTCTAGAAACGTACAGAATATCGATTATACGAGAGACATGTCGTGAGAAGAATATTTTTGGATTTTTGATTTTATATTGTTTTTGTATTTTTTGAAAGTTTTATATTTTTATATTTTGCTTTTGTTGGTTTTTCAAATATTGTATTTTGTTTTTCAAAAATATTTATAGCGAAGCTTTTTGGAAAATTATTTTCAAAAAGATTCGAGAAGACATTCTAACTCCTCAGGGGTTAGGCTTCGAATTCCACCGTCGAACTAAATCGACAAACCTTTCTTTTGGAAGGGCATTAGTAAATAGATCGGCGAGTTGGTAATCTGTCTTCACGAAAAATAATTCAATAGTACCTTCTTCTAATGCGTGCTTTTTGATGAAGTGGTAGCGACACTAATGTGCTTAGTCTTTAAATGATGAACAGGATTGCACGATATGGCTATGGCACTTTTCGAGTCACAATACATAGGTATTTTATCGAAAGTAAAGCCATAATCTGTGAGTTGTGTTCTCATCCATAGAACTTGAGCACAACACGCAAATAAAGACACCTACTCGGCTTCAACGGTTGAAAGTGCAAGACAATCTTGTTTCTTTGAAGACCAGACTTACTAACTTTTCACCCAAAATTGTGCTCCTCCGATGTACTTTTCTTGTCAGTAACTTGATCACTGTGTGATCCGTGATCCGAAAAGGCTATTAGATCAAATCTGGATTCCTTCAGATACCAAAGTCCCATGTGAATGGATGTCTTCGTGTACCGAAGATCCGTTTAACCTGTTTGAGGTTCAGTTCGGTAGGCTTTGCCTGAAACCGTGCTAATAAGCAAACAACAAAATGAATATCGGGTTGACTAGCAGTGAGGTACATGAGAGAACCAATCATGCTCCAACATTTCTTTAGATCGATGGGTTTCCCAAATGAATCGGCTCCAATTTTTGGTGAAGTTACCATTGGTGTACCGACCGAGTCACAATTATCCATACCATGATTTTTCAAAATCTCAGTTGTATATTTAGATTGATTAATGAAAATTCCACGAGGGGATTAATGAATTTGTAGAACAATAAAAAAATTTAGTTCCCCCATCATGGACATTTCAAATTTTCTTTTCATGAGATTTTCAAAATGTTTTGAAAGATTCAGATTAGTGGACCCAAAAATAATATCGTCCATGTAAATCTGAACAATCAAAATGTCATTGTTGTATTTTTGAGTAAACAAGGTAGGATGAACAGTTCCTTTGGTGAAATTGTTTTTGATCAAGAAAGAGGAAAGTTCGTCATACCACGCTCTCGGAGCTTGTTTCAAACCATAGATTGCCTTTTTGAGTTTGTAGACGTAGTCTGGATGTTCCATGTCAATGAAGCCTTCTGGCTGACTCACATACACTTCTTCTTTTAGAGTTCCATTCAAGAACGTAGTCTTTATGTCCATCTGATAAACCGTAATATCTTTGTGAGCTGCATAGGCTAAGAATATCCTGACTGCTTCAAGTTTGGCTACCGGCGTGAATGACTCTTTAAAATCTATTCCTTCATCATGTCTGTATCCTTTGGCCACAAGACGAGCTTTATTACGAATGACAGTCATTTCTTCATCCTTTTTGTTCTTCCATAACCATTTGAGATCAATGACTCTAATGTCAATTGGTCTTGGAACCATATCCGAAGAGTCATGTAGACGGTATTGGAGAAGTTCCTCCTGCATCGCTTCTATCCATGCATTTTCTGCCATTGCCTCCCGAATGTTCTTTCGTTCTTTATTGCTAATTGAACAAAGGTAAATGCACAAGTTGTAGTATGTGGCAAGTTGGTGTCTCGTCTGAATTGACGTTGAAGGTTCACCAATAACATGTTCAATTGGATGGTCTTTTGTCCACTTCAGAGTAGAAGGATACTGTTGGTTTAACGTATGCAAGTTACATGGTTCTCGTAAGTTTGAAGATGATTCAGCTGATTCTGTAGCAAACGGGTTTTCGAATACGTCTTCATCTAACGGTGCATCGTTTTGGTTTTGAGTAGGTTCTTCTTGTAATGATATGTTTTGGTTTTTCCCATCAACTGTTGGTAGAACGATTTCCCATCAATTGATATGTTGGAGTTACTGAAGTTGATGTACATGGAGTTGGAGCATTGGTTTCGACTGTGGTAGATGCATCTTCTGTTGGTGGTGGTGGATGATGTTGAGCGGGTGCAGCGGAATGATGGTTTGATGCATTTGTCGATGTTCCACCATAGTATTCATCGAACATTAACTCGAAGAAATTCTCCCATTCTTGTTCTGAAGGTTTGTCAAACAAAGTTGATTAAGCTCTTTGAGGTATGAGTCCTGAACTGATGTGTCCAAAAGTCTGCTGGTTAGGTGCGGGTCCTAATCTGTTTTGATTAGAAGTCCATCGTTAAGCGGGTTCTAGAGTGAGTCTCGAAGCCATCCGTGAAAGTTCGTCAACATTCACATTCATCGTCTCCATTATCTTCCTAGTTCTTCTGTTATACACCCCGAATTCCCTCGAGTTATCTGAGTATCCAATGAAGATTCCAATATCACCTTTAGCTTTCAGTTTTCCTAGATCTTCTCTGTCGTTCGTTGGATAACACAAAGCGCGAAACATGTGAAGGTAAGATATATCAGGTTTTCTATTGTTCACTAGTTCATATGGGGTTTTATTGAATCTTGGGTGGATTAGGGATCGGTTCTGAGGGAAACAAGCAGTGGAAACAACATCAGCCCATAGAAATAACAGTGCACTAGAATAAATTAGCATTGTGCGAGCAACTTCCACAAGAGTTCGATTCCTTCTTTCAACTACCCCATTCTGCTGTGGAGTTCTAACAACTGATGTCTTATGTTTGATTCCAACATCTTCAAAATAAGTTCTTAACTCCTGGTTTATGAATTCTGTGCCGTTGTCTGTTCTTACTATCCTTACTGGAGCTTGAAGAAGTACTTGAATATGCTTCGAAGGTGATGATGATGCCTGGTGCTTCATCTTTTGATCTCAGAAAGTTAACCCATGTATATCTTGAATAGTCATCGACGATAACAAGAATATACTTTTTCCCATTAATGCTTTCAACTCTCATTGGGCCACATAAGTCCATGTGCAACATATGTAACTTTGCTTCCGATCTGGGTACGGGTTTTGGTTTATATGATACTTTTTTTGCTTTTTCCTTGTTCGCATGATAGACATAAGTGATCCTTGGTGTATTTGAACTTGGGAAGTCCGTTGACGATGTTGTCTTTGGCAAGTTGTTGATAGTGTCGAAATTGAGATGGGATAATCTTCTATGCCACAACCAGGACTTTGTTCAAGATGCTCGTGTCATAAGACATATTGGTGATGAAGAGGCATTTTGGTTTATGTAGATGGCATACAAGTTTGTGTCACGATTCCTAGTTAAGAGATCAATGTCATCCAAGTTTCTAACGAAGCATGCATTTCTCCTAAAAGCAACCTCTAAATCTGCATCACAGAACTGCCCGACTGAAAACAAATTGTGCCCCAACCCTTTGACATAGTAAACCTGAGTGATCAAATAATTTCCAAAGGGAAGATCTCCATAACCCATGATAGCTGATACATGATCATTTCCAAAGCGTACAGTTCCCATGAATTTCCAGACGAAATTGATCAACAGCTTCAGATTCCCGGTCATGTGCTTGGAGCAACCCGAGTCGATGATCCAAAGACATATTTCGATAACCTGCCAAGAACAGAAGAAGATGTTTTTGGAAAGCGTTTTGATTTTGGTTTCTTTGGGTTACAGGTAAAATACTGATCACACTCATAAAAGGTTTCTACTGGGTATACTGGTTTAGCATTCATTCTACCATTCTTGATTGTGAACATTCTTCCTGTTGGTTTCCAAATACCATTCCTAAAGGAAAAAGTATGCTTCTTATCAATAGTGTGTGACCTAAATTTTGCAACTAGGCTTCCTATTGGTTTAGCATAAGTTCTTTTTTGAACGTTCTTCCGAACAGGCTTAACATTCTCATTCTTAGAAACACAATCATCATGAACATTAGTTAAAGATTTCTTGCAAGTTAGAAAAAATAGATTCAACACATTCATTAAACATAGCAACTTTATAAGTTAAATACATTTAGATGAAATGTCTTTCTTATTATAAAGCGGTAAATTCCTAGGGTGTTCTTCTACTTTCTTTTCTTTATTCAGGCTACTACTCTTAGAGGCAAGCGAGACTCTATTGTTCCTTGTATTGCTCCTAGGCTTTATTCTGCTGCTCCTAGAGGTGCTTTTTATTCCTGTAGAAGGTAAGGCACATGCATTAGGATTCACCTTTTTATCAAAAGAAGTGGTTTCAGATTCCCTAGTCTCTTTAGAGTGCTTGTTTAAACTTATGTCGTTTGTTCCATATGGTTTAGATGTGGAGGAAGATGCATTAGTGGTACTTATCTTAAAAAGGCCAGGTGCTAAAACTTGTGGTTTCTCGATAACCGCTTTTTCATTTTCAACAATCTTTTCTTTTGCTTAGGGCGCGGTGGAGGACTGGTTTTAACAAATCTTTTTCTCATTGACTATTGGAGGAGGCTGAGAAATAGACATTTTTGGTTTAAAAACCGGTTTGGGAACATTTGCTTTCTCCTCAGCCAATGGTTTTGCAATCTTAGTATCCACAGCCTTTCCTTTTTGACATTCCAGCTGAGCTCTCAAAAGATCATTTTGCTCTTTCATGTTCTTTTAGGCACGCTCATACGACAGTTTGTCATACTTATATTCCTCAAATTTTTGATCAAGTTGTTTAAATGTGATACATTTTCTTTTTCAAGTTTTTCAAGAGCTTTTTCATATTTTGAAACAATTGCGGAGGTCTCAGACTGGAGTCTTTCATGGTCTTCAACAGAATATGTTTGTAAAACAATGGACATAATATCAGTAGTTATAACATCTTAGAAGAGAGAATCATTTAAATTTTCCAAAACTTTTATGTATTCAAAATATACATTAGCTTTCTTTACCAGGGATTTATGGTCCTTGACAAAGTAACACGTTTCTTTTAAAAATTCTTGTTCAAAATGATTTACCCTCGCACTGATGTTATTTAGCGGAGTGGCAATTTGAGTTTCAAAAACCTTTTTCATTTCATCATCAAAACTAGAAAACCAGTTGTTAGTACTGATGTTGATTTTAGATTTAACAATCTCTTGAAGTATTCTAATTCTAGTTTTAACATCATCTAAAATGCTTCTAGCATCACTTGTGTTAAAAGGATTGTTTGAAGACATTTGTTCCATGTTCGAAAATGATTTTGAGACAACTACGGGTTTTGAAACTGGTTTTGACTATTTGTTTAAAACACTGGGTGTGACGGAAAATTTTGATTTTTCTTTTTGAGGAACAAAAGTAATTCCAGAAATTTTGTTAAGTTTGTTGTAATCAATTGGATTTAGATCTGGGTTCTTTTGTTTCATTTTTGATCTACTCTCATCAATTAGTTCTAACGTTTCAAGAGAATTATGAACATGTATGGGTTCATGCAAAGCTTTTCCATTATTCAAAACATTATGTTCTTTCTGAGCTTTCTTGAGTGCACAAGGAGGTTTGTTACCTAGAGCCATTTTTTGTGTTGTATGATAATACGGATTTGTTTGATTAATTAGCATATTTGTTGTTTTAGCCGAATGACCCGTTGTAACAAGCAAATTTTCCAATTTTTTTGACTTTTTTCATTTTTATCAAGAATTTCATCAAGAAGAGAATCTTCCCGTTTTTAAAAATCAGCAATCAACTGTTTCTTCTCTTTTTCAAGATCAGAATAAGTTGCTTTTTGTTTAGAAAGTTGGTTTTTAAGATCATAAATTTCCTCGTTTAAAGATTTTATTTTTAAGCTCCAATTAACATCAAGTGTGTTATACTTGATTTGCAATTGTTTTTCTCTTAAAACGGAGTTTCGATAACCAATTTCTAATTCTAACTCTTTGTTTTGGTGAAATTCAAAAGCTTTTGCATGTTCCTTGTACCTCTCAAGCTAAGCGGTCAATTTATCATTCGCTGCCTTAACTTCGCGATTGACCGTTTTAACTTTCTCAATTTCAATGCAACAGTTATTAATCAATGATTCAAATAAGGCACGTGTTTCCTCATCAGTCTCAGTATTTTGTGCCACAGAGCCTCCACTAGGATCCACATCTGGAGTTTCAGAGTTAATATTGCTACCACTCGGATTGTCTAGGTATGTAACATAGGTAGGTGCTGGTATCACATAATGTTGTTCGTCATGAGTAAACACATCAAATATGACATTGTTATAGCATGGGTCAATGATTGGTACCTCGTGACATCAAGGCGTCATAAAAGTGAGGTGTGTAAATGTCGATTACTAGCCGATTTTCCATGTAGATGAAGTTTGCATTGATATCTTCTCGTTCTTCCATTTCATCCATAATAGCTATAAAGTCATGTTCCTCAACACTCAACTGCATCCCCGCTTCTGAATTTTGTGCCAACAACAATGCATTCTGAAGATACTCAAAATCCTTCTTTTTCGGCTTAGTAGGACAATTCCTTGCAACGTGACCCACTCCTTGACAGTTGTAACACGTAACCCGATTAGCTTGATTCACATTTCCAAAATTCCCAACGACTGGAGCTGCAACATTCCTATTTTGATTGCCCACTGCTCTATTCCCAACATTCTGACCCATCTGATTTCCAACATTCTGACCCAACTGATTACCATGATACGGAACTGCCTAATTACCCATATGAAATCCAGTAGCATATCCCTTTTGATTCCTAATAACTCCAACCATTTGTCGTTGTGACCCATATTCAAACCCGGCTGTGCAATTTGCCTGTTACGAGTATTTGATGAAATCCTTTGGTTGCTGTTAGTTGGTGTGGAATAGCATCCTTTGAATACTTTAGTCAAACAAGCAAATGCATTTGACAAAGCCTCTATTTGTTCAGCTTCAAGGTCAGTGATTCCTGCTTCCTGGTATTGTGGATACTGTTGTTGTTGAATGACTTGTTGTTCGGGTGGGTAGAACTGTTGTTGAGGGATAACAGCTTGTGGTTATGGAATGTATTGCTGCAAGTTGTTGTTAGTGGAAGATGATGAAGGTTGTTATTATGTGTTCACTGGAGTTTGAGTCTTTGCAATTAGTGCCAAGGGATCATGAATCTTTGCCAATCTTTCTTTCCTTACCTCGTTGACTTCGACTTGGTTTTGTTTCGAAAATCGTAGAGTTGATCAAAGTTCAGATGATATAAGTCCTTTGTTTGATTGACAATAGTGACATAGCGTCCCCATTCTTCTTGAAGATTGTTAAGGAATTTGATGTTACTCACGATAGTCTTGGGTGTCAACTTGTTTCTGATAAGCTCATTCATCAAAGTGAAAAAACTTCCATAGTAGGATTCAATGGATTCTCCTGGAGTTGATGTAAACTTCTCACATGTCTTGTTTACCAATTTCTGTTCCATAACATAAGCGTCTAACACGTTCCCACATATCTTAAGCAGTTTCACAGTTGTCTACAGCAGCAAAGATGTCTCTTGGTAATCCTAGTTGGACAATGTGTATTGCCATGTCATCTGCTTCTTATCCTCGTTAGTGTATTCTGATTCATCTTGATCACGAAAAGATGGTGGGACGAGAGGTGTTGCATCAGGAATTCCAGGGCTTGGACTTGTTGTGGCTTGAAGGTTCCATTCGTAATGGATTGGATCATTAGTTTTCCATTAGGTTTGGTTTTGATGTAGCGGAGCATACGACTTGTCCATTGAAGATATCCACCTTTTGCCAAGATAAGGGGGTTTTCGGACCTACTGCATGAATGTCTTGTTGAGTTGCCATTGATGAAGGTATTTGTGATAGAGTTGATGTAGGATCGATTCAATAATAAAGGATTTGTGTTTGATGAAGATTAAGCTCGGTTGTTGTAGTGAAAATTGTGTCTGAAAACTTAAAAAGCTCAATAACTTCTGTTTGGATTGCTTATAGGACTCGAAGGTTGACCCAAACAAACTTTAGTTGATCCGACATGTCATTCTCCTCGTTCTCTCGGTCGTTTTGATTGGTAGAACGCTGAAAACGGAGTTACGGTTCAAAAGTTATGGCCGTTGGAAGTTTTGCTGAAGATCTCACTCGTAAACTTGTTCTTAGGCGTAAACTTTGGGTCTTCGGTGTAAACTTGGTCCTTAGGCGTAATATTTGAAGCTTATGCATAAAAACTGTCCTTACTCGTAAAAATTAACACTTATGCGTAAACAGTATCCTTACGCGTAAGATTTTACTCTTAAGCGTAAAAAATATTTTTACTCATAAGGTTTAACTCTTAAGCGTAAACCACGGTCTTAGGCGTAAGATTGAAGTCTTATGCGTAAAAACCTTGCCTACGTGTAAGAAAGAATCATATCTTACTAGCTTGTCCAAGCTAGCGAGATTTCACAAGTCAAAGTATTCCACAAACTTATCCAAGTGAAGGAAGTAGTGAGTAACCGTTGTTGCACGAAGATTCTGCACCAGATGCTTATGCGTAAACCTTAGGCGTAAACTTCAATTCTTACGCGTAAACCTTAAGCGTAAGAAAAGAGGGTTTTGACTTTTCTTAAGCGTAAAAACTAGGGTTATGACTTTTTGTACTTGAAATTGTTAAGCGTAAACTACCCAGATTTTTGCAAAAACACGAATTTTCACCCAAAAACATGATTCCAAATTCTTTCTTTTGCACAAACTTCTTCCAAAACACTTAAAGATCAATAAAAACTATAACTTTAACCATAAAAACAAGTAAAAATAAAAACTTTAAGCCAAAAGCTTACGTTTTTATAGAAAAAACGCAACTTTTTGTAAAGCTTTAACAAAAAAACGCAACACACACACACTCCCAAACCATTGTTAGGCGATTGATACCAATTGTAGGACCTTGTTTTTATCAACCTAATCATGATACCAACTTTAACACACAAGTATAACATGTAAAACACTAAGCGTAAAGATGAAGTAAGAAAGGTGGTGACTTGAAGATGTATATGTCGTGTATGTAGAGAGAAAGAAAGATAAAAAGAGAACTTGTATTGCTTAAAGAAAACACATACTTACACACTCAATCACATAGCTCAAATGACACATTTGAGGTGTATTTATACTAAAACACAAGATGCCCTAAAGGCTTGGCCATGGGCTTTGTATGGGCTTGGATTGGGTTACAAATGTTATAAGGCTAGCTTAACATAACTTCTAACCATTTAGCTTAGCCCAATCTATGAGCCCGTTAACTATTCTAATACAATGTCTAACACACGTTACAAAGTTTCTAAACGTGAATGCCATCACTTCTATTAATTACTATTAAGGCTAACAGCTCCTCATGTCTAATCAATCTAGCTGCCAATATAGAAATGGTATGATGAACAGGCTCTAATGTAATAGGAAGAACCCAAGCAGCAGTAGTAGCAGAACTCTCTCCGAACTTAGTAATGCTAGGAGTACCCTCCTCGATCCTCCATCTACGAATTGTAGAAAAAAGGAATGTCCACCTTTGAGCATCAGACCTCCCTGGAGTCTGGGGTGAGCAGAAGCCTCGGCCGCAGCCTCGAAATAAGGATCAGAAGAAGATGGCTCAAGGAAACGGGCCCTCTTGTGAGGTGGCAATGTGCCACTACAAAAAGATCGAGGCCATGGTAGTGATGATGCAGATGGTGGTGGGGAAGATGGTAGTGGGACAGTATCTGGTAGTAGAAAATAGTCGGTGGTGGTAATGAAGTAGTCATCTCTAGTAGGGGTGGTGGGATAGGTGATGGTGGATAAGATGGTGGTGGTGGTACAAAAGATGATGATAGTGGTGAAGCTGGAGATGGTGGTACTAAATGCTCAGGCGATGACAGGTGTGAAGACAGTACCAAAAACAGAGGTGAAGCGGGGGACAAAGGTGGTGATGATGGTGCTAGTGGTGTCATAATGGGTGCTGGAGGTACACGTTCCCTTTTATAGGTAGTGTGGATGAATGTGAACCCATTAGGGTGATATTTTTATGGCCTCATGATTGGGGCAGGCTCATATGGCTAGAGTACTTGAACTTGCCTACCTTGGTGAACCGGTGTAGGTGCAGATGATGATGAATCAGTGGTCTCAGTGGTCTTAGTATCGGACAACTCATCATCCGCCTCTGATGACCTGCATATATGCTTCATCAGACAGAGGAAAGTAGGCTGGGGAATCTTCGGGTGAGGCTAGTGCAGCAGGAATCACAGGTGGTGTGGGTGCAACTTCACCCTCCTCAAAGGGTTCAGTCTCCCCAGATGTAGCCTCTGGTGAGATAGGAGCTCGAACCATGGGTGGTACTGGTATAGTAGTGGAGGACATAGTGTCCTCGATCTTTGAGTTAGATGATAAGATGATAGGATGAGAAGCTGAAGACATGGTACTGTAATAATCCAGAAATAATAACATAAGTATAAGCCACAATCATTAGATAAATAAAGTTTTAGTTAGTCATGCATCATCTACCAAGCAAATCTCTTTGCTAACTAAATGGTCAGTGTAAGTCATTAAAAACATATTAAGTAGTGTTTAGTCGGTTATGTATTATCTGCTAAGCAAATTTCCATACATAATGTTGATAAAGTATAGGCACGGAGGGCGTAAGGTAGTGGGTGTAAAAATGGTCCATTTTGAAAACGTAGTTATAGTCCAATTGTTTAAAATACAATCTGGTTCTCTATAACCATGGCTCTGATACCAATCTATAACACTCCGCAAAATTTCAATGTAGCAGCGGAAGGCTAATCGGGGTATTACTTCATAGATAACAGTCATAATCATAGAAAACGACTCTTGAGTTTGTAGTAAATGACAACTTTACTTTACACCGATTTATAGGTCTTGGTGCCCACTTCGTGCCCATGGTATTCTTCCTTAGTTACCAGAGATAAAGATGCTAAAAAGTCAACAAAAATGTTGAGGGAATCCATAGGTTTAAAGTTAATCAGTTGAACACAAGACATATAGTGATAATTGCTTCGAAGATAATTAATCAGTAAAAAAGTTATTATTTCCCTAAGCTCATGACACACAAACGTTAACTGTGCATCATAGATATGATGTAAAATAAATAGTTCCTCCTGGTAGGTAGCTTTCCATTCTACCTAGTGTCCTCAAATATAATGTGTTTGTCTGCCTGAACCAACAACATAAGCGGGGTTGTCAGCCCCAATAGATCTATTCACAATATTTACGTTCACTCGCAAGTGATTAATGGCTCATGATACAAGGGTCTTTTGACAATGGCGGTACTTAGGCAATAATATAATCAGGCATATCATACATTTGTAAAAATACTTGTGTTCAGGTTTATAACATGTATCTCCCGCATGTGAATTTATAAATCAAATTAAAGTGGCGCTATGAACTCACCTCAGTGATACAGTAGCAAAGTATAGCAGAGTCAAGTATGTAATGGCAACGGCTCCAACACAAAACCTAGATATAATATGGCAAGTCTTAGGTTTCGATATATTCAGTTTATGACTCCAATAGTAATGTTTGGAAAAACAACATTTGTAAGTCACTTGTATCATATCTACTTGTGTGGTGATGCTTAAAGTTCAAAAACAAAAGGTTTCCATAGATTATTCAAGTTATATATCATTTTTAGAATCGTATTTATGTATTCGAAATAGTTTCTTTAATTTTCGATGTACGTATAGTTCTCGTCTAATATTTATAAGTCGAAGTATGACAAATTATGAATACATATAATTTACATACTTGGTTTTTAGAAAAATATAATTATACGCGTTTAATTAAAAGTTGTCAAAATCATAAATATATGTTTTTGTAAAATTAGCATAAGTGGTAGAAAATATATAAGTTTTGCAAAACTTTCAAAAGTTACATATTTAACCCATAAGTTATAAAAAGTTACCATTTATACCCTAAGGTTTAATTATAATACATTTTTATCTCAAAACTACACTCTTTATCGCTACTTTACTGAATTTGATATTTTATATCTTATATTTTCATCCAAACTTACAGTTTACACTTTTTACCCCTAATCCGTAATATTAGCATTTTTAGTCCAAAAAATCTATAAGTTGTAAAAATGCAGTTTTCTTTTAATGTGTTAAGTTCCATTTGCTTATTTTGAGCTTATTGAAGCTATTTATTTCGAAATAGCTTATATGAAAGGGTTAATGGGCCTTATTGATAAGGCAACCAATAAGGTGCATTTTGGCTTGAAAGGGAAACAAGGCAACCAATAAAAATATATATAGCATTCCAAACAAAACCACGCTTGGGTTCGAACCCAGGTGGTTTCTGTGAAGACTGAGCGACACAACCACTGAGCCAATAGCTCTTTGTGTTTTGTTTCGTAGTTTAAATATATTTAAGGTGATTCGCGATTGTGTTATACTTGTTATAAATTTCCATATCAGCATGTCATGCATGTATGAGTTTTGTGTTTACTTTCTAAAAATTGTTTACCAAGATGCCAACGCTTAAAAAGAAACTCAAGTGTTTAAGGGAAGTCCATTTGAGTTCAAATGAGTCTTGACTCATTTGAGTTTTGTTCGACTCAACTTCCAAACATGATCAAACTTGTGAACTAACTCTTATATCATCTTAGCTCGTTTCATTAGCTTATATACGAGTGCTTATTCAGAGTTTTGTAGCTCGGTTTGGAGTTAATACGTGAGCTAGAAAGTTCACAAACCACACCGTACCACTTCTAGCTTATATAAGTCTATCCGTTTATAATTTTCGATAGCTTGCATACATTAGCTTTTACATTGGTTTAGAAGCTAGTTTTCATTATTTCAACCACACAAGAGTTTCGATACAAAGGTGTTTGTTTATGTTCAAGTGTACATTGCATACATGAAACAAGAATAAGTTTTCAAAAGTTTAAGGTTACTCGTATGACATGCATACTTTCAAGAAACTTGACAACAAAAGATAAGCTATTCTAGGTATGGAAATCGGTTCAAGATACTTACAATACGAAAAGGTGGTGATGAGTTTGAATGAGAAGTGAATCGAGAACAAAGGAACCCGATATGTAATCCTAGCTTTCAAAAGCTTAAACCCGAATAGAAACTTAACTCGAAATGACTTCTAGACTTAGAAAAACAAAAACGAAGACCCTTAGCTTCCTTCCTTCTTACTCGGCAGCTAACAAGGAGAGAATGTGATGAGTGTGTTAATACAAATAAGCCATAAAAACGTTTATTTATATTTTACGATCTTCTAATGTTTTTTCAATAACAAACATAAAATCATTTTATCGAAACAAATAAATACGTAAATGGTTTGAGCCAATAGTTTACTAACACACTTTTACTAAATATATTAAAACTATATCAAAACATGTTTAGTAAATAATTTATAATACCAAAGACATTTTTTATTTACATCTTATAGAAATGCAAATGTATAACAACTAGTGTTTACATGTTATAGAAATGTATATGTACTTTGTATATGTTGTAGTGGGTAAGTAATGGGTAAAAACCAAAGTCCATAACCCATGACCCATGACCCATGATCCATTGACTAGGTACAATAAATTTTGTTGGATAAAAATCAAAGTCCATAACCCATACCCATGGAGCATGATCCATAACCCATGACCCATTGCATGACATCATGCATGAAGGGATATTATCCATGATCTATGACCCAAAGTCCATGACCCATGACCCAAGATCCATAACCCAATGACTAGGTACATTGCATCTTGTTGGGTATCCATAATCCATTACCCATAACCCATGGTCCATAACCCATAACCCATAACCCGATTTGCAACCCGAAATCTGGACTAAACTGACCCAGTAGCCGGATCCCATGTTTTTCACTAACCGAATCCCTCTGGTAAGGGATCCGTGGGATAGTAGACATGTTTTGTCAATAAATAGTGAGCCATTTCTCTCTTGCTCACTACCAATCTTAGATATAATTTATCCCAGTATTCTAACATCACTAATCAAAGATCCAAAGGATCATTCTATGTAGTTTTATGTTTGTGTGATTCTCTAGGTTCCTCTTAAAGGCGAGATCACCACCTCTTGAAGACGTGCAAGCTCAATTTATGAGTTGCTAAGCTTCATCATCAAGACCGCTGAAGTGCATCTTGGTTATAGTTCTTTCCTTCATCCATATAAGTGTTGTGTTGAAGGCATTAGTGAAAGGTGCTGAAGGGTCGTGTTGAAGGTATTAGTGAATGGTGCCAAAGGTGTACATTCGATATGGTGCATCGATGTACAAGTTAAGTAGTTTGGGTTAAAGGATATTGATATCCTTCTAGTGTTGTAACAAGGAGTGTGTCTCCTTTGGGATAGTTGGGTTGTGGTGTAGTGTTGGGTAGTAGTTCCTATTTTATAATGGAACTCGGTATCCAGCCTTGTACAGGATAAAGTGTAGGCGACGTTGTGATAGGTTTGTTTCTACCTCGTCGAAGAACTCGGTGTCTAGCCTTGTACAGGATAAAGAGTAGGCGACGTTGTGAAGGCTTCTCCGCTACATTAAGGAGCTTGTGTTGTGTAGTGCTTACAAACTCTCAAGTGGGGTACTCGGGGAGTGAAGTAGGGCAAGGAAGGTGTCCTTGTAGTCGAACCACTATAAATACTCGTGTTGTGGTTTTTTGTTCTTTTACTCCTTATCTTTTACATTACTTATTTATATGCTCATCTATCAATATGCAACACACATACCAAATAATTTGACATAAGTCGATCTAGATATTGTAAAACAAAATTTTAATCGGTAAAACTATTCAACCCCCCCTTTTAGTTTTCCACAATTGGCATCAGAGCTTCGTTACCAAGTTTCTTAGAGTATATTGTACTTTAAAAACTTGATACAATCCGTGTATGTTTGAAAACTACAAAGAAGGAAATCTTCTAAAAGAAAAACTATGTTAATACAAATAAGCTATAGAAACGTTTATTTATATTTACGATCTTCTAATGTTTTGTCGATAACAAATGTAAAATCATTTTAATGAAATAAACAAAATACGTAAATGGTTTGATGCAATAGTTTACTAACACACTTACGTTTTCACATAAAACACTAAAACAAGTATAAGTGATTTTATGATTTAGTAATACATATGTACAACAATTAGTGTATACATATTGGGTAAATATATACATCACTAGTATGTATTATAATAGGTAATATAAATGGATAGAAACTTAAGTGTTTAACCCATTGACCAAACACATTGAATGTATTTGGGTATAACCCAAAGTCTATGACCCATACCCATGGAGCATGACCCATAACCCATTGCATGACATCACGCATAAGTCATATATGGATATTATCCATGACCTATGGTTTTAACCCATGACCCATGGACTAGATGCAGTGCATCTTGTAGATACATTGTATCTACTTGGATACCCATGATCCATAACCCATAACTCATGACCCAAAACCCATGGGCAAAAGGGAACGTCCCACGAATCCCCAGTAATACACTGGACGGGTCTCTCATGTGAGGAATCCGTGGGATCCGTGGAACAGTAGCTAAATTTCTTCAATAAATAGTGAGCCATTTCTTCCTTTTAGGTGGCCAATCCCACACATACTATCCCCAAGTATTGTAACCTTCTAACCTCATATCCTAAGGATCTGTCTATGTAGTTTGTCTTTTGTTTTTGTGTGATTCTCTAGGTTCCTCTTAATGGTTAGATCACCACCTCTTGAAGTCGAGCAAACTCAAGTTCATGAGTTGCCATGCTTCGTCATCATCAAGAATACTGAGGTTCTCTTATTGATACTTCTTTCTCCCTCAATAGAAGTGTTGTGTCCAAGGTATTAGTGAAGGATGTCGAAAGAGTCAAGACGAAAGCATTAATAAAAGGTGCTAAACATCCGTGTCTTAAGCATTAGGGAAGAATGCTAAAGGATTCAAGATGAAGGCATTAGTGAAAGGTGCCAAACGTCCGTGTCACGGCCATTAGTGAAAGATACCTAGAAGTCAAGTCATGTGGCATTAGTGAAGGATGCCAATGTTGTATACTCGATGAGGAGCATCGATATACAAATAGAGACAGGTTGTATCCAAGGATATTAATATCCTTGATGGTTTTGTAATAAGGAGTTGGTCTCCTTTGGGGTTAGGTGTTGTGTAGTGTTGGGTAGTAGTTCCTCCAACGTAATGGAACTCGGTATCTAGCCTAATACCGGATAAAAGGTAGGCGACGTTGTGATAGGTTTGGTTCTTCCTCGTGGAAGAACCCGGTGGTTAGCCTAGTATCGTAAAAAGAGTAGGCGACGTTGTGAAGGCTTCTCCACCATAAGGAGTTGGTGTCGTGTAGTGATTACGAACTCTCGAGTAGGTGAATCGGGGAGTGGAGTAGGGCAAGAAAGGTGTCCTTGTAGCCGAACCATGAACATGGTCCATATGTAAGGTACACCCCTTAGCTAAAGGAGTATACCATGAATATGGACCCTGTTGTGACGGCTCATGTATGATAAATCACTTTTGAAGATTTTATATTGACTCCAAATAGTAATTTCATATGCTATCTAAATAGCATATGCAATGTAACCTTTTTGCTTCAGTGAGCTACGCCTTAAAAAAAACACTTACAAAATATTTGTCGTTTGTAAATCAAGAAGCAACAATCCTAGAGTTAATTGGGGGACACTCGAAGTTTTAAGATGTGGTGGGGGGCTTTCTTAGAAACGACCATCGACTTTGCCATTTTGCCAATTCTACGATACTTGATATCGAAAAAGAATGCTTACCAATTTAGGTAGGTAGCATATAAAATTACTATTTGAAGCCAATATAAAATATTCAAAACTGATTGACCATACGCAAGGTGCCACAATAGAGTCCATATGTAAGGTACACCCCTTGAGCTAAAGGAGTATTCCTTGAATATGAACCCTGTCACAACAGCTCGTGTGTGGTCAATCACTTTTGAAGATTTTATGTTACTCCAAATAATATTTTCATATGCTACCTAAATAGCATATACTAGGTAACCTTTTTGCCTTTTTGCTAAAGTGTGGTATGCAAAAAAAAAAACAAAAAAAAAAAAAACAAAAAAAACTTTCAAAATATTTGTAGAGAAATCCTTTCCCACAAGTACTGTAGTCTGTAGAATTGTAAAAATGGGTCAAAAAAGGTGACCTTGTCAATTTGCTTATTTGAAACAATGGATGAGCTGACATTTGAGTTCGTGTTTGGGTTGAAAAGACGAGGGCATCTAGCGATATCATAATACCTAAATCGATTAGATATAGATACACAACTACATTGGATCAATTAAGTCTCGACTCATTTGAGTTTTGTTCGACTCAACTTCCAAACGTGACCAAACTTGTGAACTAACTCTTATATCATCTTAGCTCGTTTCATTAGCTTATATACGAGTGCTTATTCAGAGTTTTGTGGCTCGGTTTGGAGTTAGTACGTGAGCTAGAAAGTTCACATACCACACCGTACCACTTCTAGCTTATATAAGTCTATACGTTTATAATTTTCGATAGCTTGCATACATTAGCTTTTACATTGGTTTAGAAGCTAGTTTTCATTATTTCAACCACACAAGAGTTTCGATACAAAGGTGTTTGTTTATGTTCAACTGTACGTTGCATACATGAAACAAGAATAAGTTTTCAAAAGTTTAAGGTTACTCGTATGACATGAATACTTTCAAGAAACTTGACAACAAAATATAAGCTATTCTAGGTATGGAAATCGGTTCGAGATACTTACAACACGAAAAGGTGGTGATGAGTTTGAATGAGAAGTGAATCGAGAACAAAGGAACCCGATATGTAATCCTAGCTTTCAAAAGCTTAAACCCGAATAGAAACTTAACTCAAAATGACTTCTAGACTTAGGAAAACAAAAACGAAGACCCTTAGCTTCCTTCCTTCTTACTCGGCAGCGAACAAGGAGAGAATGTGATGAGTGTGTTAATACAAATATGCCATAAAAACGTTTATTTATATTTTACGATCTTCTAATGTTTTGTCAATAACAAACGTAAAATCATTTTAACAAAACAAATAAATACGTAAATGGTTTGAGCCAATAGTTTACTTAACACACTTTTAATAAACATATTAAAACAATATCAAAACATGTATAGTAAATAAGTTATAATACCAAAGACATTTTTTATTTACATCTTATAGAAATGCATATGTATAACAACTTGTGTTTACATTTTATAGAAATGTATATGTAGTTTGTATATGTTGCAGTGGGTAAGTAATGGGTAAAAACCAAAGTCCATAACCCATGACCCATGACCCATGATCCATTGACTAGGTACAATAAATGTTGTTGGGTAAAATTCAAAGTCCATAACCCATACCCATGGAGCATAATCCATAACCCATGACCCATTGCATGACATCATGCATGAAGTCATGTTGGATATTATCCATGATCCATGACCCAAAGTCCATGAACCATGACCCAAGATCCATAACCCAATGACTAGGTACATTGCATCTTGTTGGGTATCCATAATCCATTACCCATAACCCATGGTCCATAACCCATAACCCATAAACCGATTTGCAACCCAAAATCCGGATTAAACTGACCTAGTAGCCGTATCCCAGGTTTTGCACTAACCGGATCCCTCTGGTGAGGGATCTATGGGAGCCGTGGGATAGTAGACATGTTTTGTCTATAAATAGTGAGCCATTTCTCTCTTGCTCACTACCAATCTTAGATATAATTTATCCCAGTATTCTAACATCACTAATCACAGATCCAAAGGATCATTCTATGTAGTTTTATGTTTGTATGATTCTCTAGGTTCCTCTTAAACGCGAGATCACCACCTTTTGAAGAAGTGCAAGCTCAAGTTATGAGTTGCTAAGCTTCATCATCATCAAGACCACTTAAGTGCATCTTGGTTATAGTTCTTTCCTTCCTCCATATAAGTGTTGTGTTGAAGGCATTAGTGAAAGGTGCTGAAGGGTCGTGTTGAAGGTATTAGTGAATGGTGCCAAAGGTGTACATTCGATATGGTGCATCGATGTACAAGTTAAGTAGTTTGGGTTAAAGGATGTTGATATCCTTCTAGTGTTGTAACAAGGAGTGTGTCTCCTTTGGGATAGTTGGGTTGTGGTGTAGTGTTGGGTAGTAGTTCCTCTTTTGTAATGGAACTCGGTATCTAGCCTTGTACCGGATAAAGTGCAGGCGACATTGTGATAGGTTTTGTTCTACCTTGTGGAAGAACTCGGTGTCTAGCCTTGTACTGGATAAAGAGTAGGCGACGTTGTGAAGGCTTCTCTGCCACATTAAGGAGCTTTTGTTGTGTAGTGCTTACAAACTCTCGAGTGGGATACTCTGGGAGTGAAGTAAGGCAAGTAAGGTGTCCTTGTAGCCGAACCAATATAAATACTCGTGTTGTGGTTTTGTGTTCTTTTACTCCTTATCTTTTACATTACTTATTTATATGCTCATCTATCAATATCCAACACACATACCAAATAAATTGACATAAGTCGATCTAAATATTGTAAAAAAAAATTTTAATCGGTAAAACTATTCAACCCCCCTTCTAGTTTTCCACAATTGGCATCAGAGCTTCGTTACCAAGTTTATTTGAGAATATTGTACTTTAAAAACTTGATACGATCCGTGTATGTTTGAAAACTACAAAGAAGGAAATCTTCTGAAAGAAAAACTATGTTAATACAAATAAGCCGTAGAAACGTTTATTTATAATTTACGATCTTCTAATGTTTTGTCGATAACAAAAGTAAAATCATTTTAATGAAACAAACAAAATACGTAAATGGTTTGATCCAATAGTTTACTAACACACTTACGTTTTCACATAAAACACTAAAACAAGTATAAGTGATTTCATGATTTAGTAATACATATGTACAACAACTGGTGTATACATATTGGGTAAATATATACGTCACTAGTATGTATTATAATAGGTAATATAAATGGGTAGAAACTTAAGTATTTGACCCGTTGAACAAATACATGGAATGTATTTGGGTATAACCCAAAGTCCATGACCCGTACCCATGGAGCATGACCCATAACCCATTGTATGACATCATGCATAAGTCATATATGGATATTATCCATGACCTATGGTTTTAACCCATGACACATGGACTAGATGCATTGCATCTTGTAGATACATTGTATCTACTTGGATACCCATGATCCATAACCCATAACCCATGACCCAAAACCCATGGGCAAAAGGGAGCGTCCCACGAATCCCCGGTAATACACTGGAGGGGTCCCTCATGTGAGGGATCCGTGGGATCCGTGGAACAGTAGCTAAATTTCTTCTAAAAATAATGAGCCATTTCTTCCTTTTGGGTGGCCAATCCCACACATACTCTCCCCAAGTATTGTAACCTTCTAACCTCAGATCCTAAGGATATGTCTATGTAGTTTGTCTTTTGTTTTTGTAAGATTCTCTAGGTTCCTCTTAAAGGCGAGATCACCACCTCTTGAAGTCGAGCAAGCACAAGTCCATAAGTTGCCATGCTTCGTCATCATCAAGACTACTGAGGTTCTCTTGTTGACACTTCTTTCTCCCTCAATAGAAGTGTTGTGTCCAAGGCATTAGTGAAGGATGCCGAAAGAGTCAAGACGAAAGCATTAGTAAAAGCTGCTAAATGTCCGTGTCATAAGCATTAAGGAAGAATGCTAAAGGAGTCTAGACGAAGGCATTAGTGAAAGGTGCTAAACGTCCGTGTCAAGGCCATTAGTGAAAGATACCTAGAAGTCAAGTCATGTGGCATTAATGAAGGATGCCAAGGTTGTATACTCGATGAGGTGCATCGATATACAAATAGAGATAGGTTGTATCCAAGGATATTAATATCCTCGATGGTGTTGTAATAAGGAGTTGGTCTCCTTTGGGGTTAGGTGTTGTGTAGTGTTGGGTAGTAGTTCCTCCATCGTAATGGAACTCGGTATCTAGCCTAATACCGGATAAAAGGTAGTCGACGTTGTGATAGGTTTGGTTCTACCTCATGGAAGAACCCGGTGGTTAGCCTAGTACCGGAAAAAGAGTAGGCGACATTGTGAAGGCTTCTCCACCATAAAGAGTTGGTGTCGTGTAGTGATTACGAACTCTCGAGTAGGTGACTCGGGGAGTGGAGTAGGGAAAGGAAGGTGTTCTTGTAGCCGAACCACTATAAATACTCGTGTCGTGGTTGTGTGCCTCTTACTCTTTATCTTTCATTACACATTTATATATCTATCTATCAATGTCCAATATACACATCCAAATAGATTGACATAAATCGATCTAAATATTTTAAAACGAAGTTTTAATTGGTAAAACTATTCAACCCCCCTTCTAGTTTTCCACAAACTATGTTTTAAGAATATTTTTGTTGGATATGAATTAGATGGTAACATTAATTATTTTTATTTTCTTACATCTGTCTTTGTCTTACAAAATGCACTAACTTTTCTTGTTATTTTGTTTAGCTAATCTGAAAATAAGCAAACCATCAAGATTCCTTGGTAATAGGATAACTTTCCCCAAAAAAATGTCTTAACATATTACCAAGTCGATCTCTAAGAAACCAGAGTTGTCCATTGATAAGACTCGTCAAAAGGGACACTCAAATAACAATAGAGGTATGGCTTCCATAAAGGCTTATCTATAAATATTGTTAGTAAAACATGTGTATGCTTGCATGTCACTAAATGGAAAATTATGTGTTTAAATAATTTCTTTCATTTATATAAATATCCTAACATATTTATATGATATACGTGGCTTCATTAGTATAACGTTCCTAACATATTTATATGATATACGTGGCTTCATTAGTATAACGTTGTGCTTACTTGTTATCATCCGTCTAAAACTAGGTATATCAATATGTGTTGTCTAAACCTAATTTCTAAAAATCAAATCTTTCTAAATACAAATAAAACAAAACACAAATCTAAAAAATTCCTCCTTCCCTATAAAAGCCTTCTGATCGTCAACCCTCACCAACAAATCCCACTTTTCAAATTTTTCACTTTCAAAAACCTCACATTCAAAACTTAATCTTCTTCATCATCTCACATTGAGAAATCCAAATCAAGAAAGATCTATGTCGTCATAGTTTACATCGCCCTCGTGATCATCTTCATATCGCTCATGGCTCGTGTATCCCATGATCAAATTCTCCCATGGAGACATGTTCTTTGTCTTATTGATCTACATTTGTATCATCTATCCGATCCTTTGTATTGTGTGACAACTGGAAATTTAGAGAGCCCTTTTAGGTACCACATTACGCTAGTTAGATCGAGTAGATTGCCTATAAGAGCTATTTAGGTATAATGATGACTTGACTTGGTATCGTTTAATTGCTTTTTATGATTGAATTTGGTATTAAATGAGTTATGGTAACTCGAGGCGGCACAGTAAAAACCTAAAGTAGGCGAAATAGTAACATTTAACTCGTTACGTGGAAATAAGACGTGTTAATAATCAAAACTCGTAGAAAAAGGTAATTAAAAACAACGGCGCTATTAATAAAAATAGACGGTCACTATTTATAAAATATACAAGTCCGTGAGGAGTAGTTCGAGAAAGTTTACAAAAATTACGGCTTGGGTCCCGGTGTTTGCATATAGCCGGCGCCTCCTATCCCCAAAATAATTATAATTTAATCCTCACTCAAAAATATAAATACCCAACACACACACACACACACACACCATCTTCCACCTCTTAAACCCTAGTTGCACTTTCTCTCTCTACCTCCCTTAGCCGCCGCCACCTTTCCGGCCATCCCACCCCCACCACGCCACGCGTGGACTCATACCACCACCACCAAAACATCCCTCTCATCATCCTCTTTCATTAGGTATACATCACTCGCCACATCGCCACCATCCCGCCACCCAAACGCGCCCTAAACATCACTTTTGTTCGTTTTTTCGTTTTCCAAGAATAGCTAGGGAAGAAAGAAGGTAAAGGGAATGAGTTGTACCACTCGTTCGAGACATTTTGTCTTGATTCGTCGAATTTGGTTAGGTTTAGATGAACAAAAAGGTATAAACTAGTTTTAAAAATGATAAAAACGTAATAAGACGAATTAGTATCGTGTGTGTCCAGTCGGGTCTCGCGTGTGCAATTTTATTTTATTGTTTTGATGTATTTGATTGTGGGTTTGTATTGAAATTAGAGGTTTGATGGTGTGGAAATTTAACCGGGACCATTAAGGTCCAGTTTGGGTTGCGTTAGGGAGACGCCACGAGCCACAAGGACCAAATTGGTCCGTTTGGTGTCGTGTTAAGTCATAGCCGAGAACCACAAGGACCCTATGGTCCGGGTTTGGTTGTTGTGGTAAGCTATTGGAGGTTGTTGTTGGTATTGGAGGGACCGGGACCAAGATGGTCCTGTCGTGTTGAGTTTGGACGAGCCACGAGGGTGAGGGTTTGGTATTTGATTGGATGTCGGGAATGATGTTAAGTTGAAATGGAGATTGTTGATACGTTGTCGAGCCGTAGGTTTAGGGCCGGTAACGAGTGGGAAATGTTTATTTGGATTTGAAATAATATATTTTTGAGCTTTGCGCAACGTCGGTGTTAGCGTGACTTTCTAGTCTCGGTTGACCCCGACAACGCCTTAAAATGGACTTATATTATTTATTGGAAAATATGACATATAAAAAGCCGAGAGTCATGACTCGGACTTGTGAACTCGAAACGGATAATAACTCGAAATGTAAATTGAAAACTTGACGTAATATATATATAAACATGTAAATAAACTAGAAAGTAGAAAATAGTAAGTTCTTGTATTAAATATTTAGTAAAAAAAATCACTTTGTTATTCGATATTTAAAAGGTAACTAACGACTTGAAAATGGAAAAGTTAATTAATTACGAGTTATTAAAATTTTTGAGGGCACGTTTACCAAAACATGTCATTTATGAGTGTTTAATAATCATTGTGGGATATGCATGGGTTGCGGATGACTTGCCATTAATTGGTTTAACCCACGTAGATAGCGGACTTATTAGGTTGACGAATCCAATAAGAGCCCGTTATGTTCGTAGGATAAATATATTAATGAACAGATTATCCTTATAACTCGTTAGGTTGTGACTAGTTTTTGGAATAATAAGTGAAATAAATAAATAGTTGAGTTTATCGATTTGACGAATTCGATAAGATCTAACGATTTATTTCAAAACTTATTAAACTATAAAGCTTTTCGCTTAGAAGTTTCATTGTGTTGTCGTGAGTCGCATTGTTAGAAATATAGTGCATTCATGGAGTCTTATCGAGTCGACACCTCACATGATGATACCAAATGCTTGTAACTAAATAGAGAAACGAGAATATTTTTGGAAATAAGAATTGGAATATATTCGGGGTAGAAAATATTGGAATTGAAAAATGTATTAAGAATGGATTTATATTAATAGGTTGTGCCGAGTCAGTAGTTGCCGAGCTGTGATAACTGCTTATCTGCGTTGCTATTGATTATTTGTGCTTTGCTTGATCGAGGTGAGTTTCATAGCCTCATTTTTAACTATATTTTAACTAAATTGGGGTGAGAAACCCTGCTACTCTTTTCTTGGACCTGCTTTTACTCTTTTTGATTTGCTTATGTGTTGACTAGTAAAGGATAGATATGTGGTAGATATTGACTTAGTCTAGGAGAGCAATCCCTTGCTATAATAGATGTCTACTCCGACCTAGTCCAGGGTAGCATTGGTGTCAAACTTTGCTACCACTGTGGTACCTGGCTAGAGTCGCTTGGGGCCTTGCTGAGATCTCGATTATTGATGGAATGTGATTGGAATGTTTATTGTATATCTGTCTTAGTCTCGCATAGCAAATAAACTCTATCAGGTCCACTATTAAATTTATAATTAAACCTATGAACTCACCAGCATTAGCTGACCTTTTTAGCATGTTTTATCAGGTAATTAAGATGATGCTTGGATTGCTTTTTTCTTAGAGGCTTGGTAGAAGAGGCATGGTTGGAGGATCACTTTAGACTCTGATAATATTGTGGACCTACTTTATGCTCTCTTTTGGGCCTACTTTTGAATGCTTTGAAATAAATGTAACCGGATAATTAACTATGGGATTGGTTATGAATGATTTATGTTATCTTGTTTTCCTATACTTGTGTTGTGTACTAATCTAGTAGCGCCCCGAAAGCTTGATTACGTCTTCTGTTGTACCAAATTTTGGGGGTGTTACAGATTGGTATCAGAGCCAAAGTTATAGAGAACTAGGTACTTATTAAAACCTAAACTATAACCTCTTTTTAGATGTTGAAAACTAGAAGACCTTGATAGATCTTGAGCTTCGTAGATCGTTAGTATTGCCTGTGTAATCACAAACAAACTAAAAGAAAATCTCTACAACTTGTATTCTGTAGCGGAATATAAACACAAGTATGAAACGTTGATAACTAAGAACTTCTTTGATCCTCTATGGATCGTTATATTAAAAACTTGTTTAAGCACACGTACATAATTCATTCTATTGTGTTCATTTTATAGACAAGGAACCCTAAACAAAACCCTAAACCGTTTCCCAAGAAACGTATAAACATAAAACTAAATAAGATATACACAATCACTTCCTAATAAAGCTCATGTATATCCAAACTATATAAACTAAACACGGAATAATAACTTCCGCAGAAACAAACTAATCTTCAGCAGAACTATGTCTTCAACAGAATCCATACCCTTCGGCAGAATCCATTCAGCAGAAACAATAACATAATTCGTACTTCACAGAATTCCCAACAATCCTCCCCTAAACTGGAATTTGACGTGGTTAAGTTCCAGTTTCTTGATAGATCTTGAACCTTGCAACACTAGAGGATTGTACTCGAACATCATCAGCAAAGAAGTAAAACAAAATTATCTCGTTGATGAAGAAACTCTGAAACTCCAGATCTTTGCAGCAACAAATGACAACATGTACATCAAAACATATAAGTTTCAAACAATTCTCATCACATCCAGGTGTGTTAACTCCTGTGAGAGGTGAATCATTGAAAATAATGGATTTGATGTCTCTTTACCAATAGCCATCACTACTGGAGTAGCCAAATGTTTAAGTTCGAAAACCATGGTACACTGATAACCATCTGATTTATTAGCAAATCAGCAACCATGAACGGATTTGATATGTCTTTACCTATAGCCGTTTGCTCAGGACTAGTCAATTCTTAAAGTTGGTGAATTGATTACCAAATATGGTATTCCACTGCCTTTACCACAAGCCATATACATGTGGGCTAGTCAATTCTTGGATTCCAAAAAGGAATAAATCATGGTGAATTGAGAACCATACAACACTCAGCAATTAAGCATGGGTGGTTGCAAACCCTATGATTTTGAGCAAACCATTACAGCTATCAACAGATTTGATGTGTCTTTACCAAAGTTGTACCCTTTGGACTAGCTAACTCTTTGACATACACAAGGTATATCTGGTGAGTTAATAACCAACAATAAGATACAACAAACCTGCAAGAAAAGTTAGTAAAAACAAAACATATACATAGATTTTTTTTATTTTTTATTTTATTTTATTTTTTTTAACTAAGAATAAAACAAAGAAACAAAAATTACAAAATATACAAATGACAAAGTACCATAATCATAAAGAACTTCTATGTGCCATAAGCTGATTCTTAATCAATCCAACACATTGTTCTGCATGAAGGTCATCATTGCCAACCGGATTAGGAGGTACTTCCAACTTCAGTCTAAGCATTCTTTCCATGAATAAAACTGACAACGGATAAGTTTTATCCGAGAACATACACAAAATCATGCCACATTTCGTCTGAACCACATGAACACATGGCATAGGATAGAATCTCCAACTCTCAATCTCCCATTTATGTGAATCCTTCCAAATAGAATACCCTTTACCATCTGGAGAATGAGAATCAAACAAGAGTTGAAGATCACCCAATAAATATAAACCAGAACCCTGTGGTGAATGAATTGTATAATACTGAGTAACATGTTCATACAACATCTTCAAATCATTTCTATCCACCAAATGAAATATTTCCTTCAAGAAGTTGAACTGTAAAGAAGTATCATCTAACCGAAAAATAGTATTAAGCTTCCCAGCTGTCCAATTGATCAATACAGCATGTGTTCCTTCAGGAAAAACATCAACAGTACCCATTTTAATAAAAGTTGACTCAGCAGCCTTGAGATCAATAGAAATATTCTTAGAAAGACGTTTCCTAGCCAATCTTACAGAGCTCCTTAAGGAACTAAGTTTCCTTTTAGCCATACTTTTCTTCCTCCTACTAGCTTTCTTATCTTTATCAATCTGTAGATCTTCTTCCTTACTCAATGGATCACCCAAATTATCAACATTAGGCAATGCTTCAGCAGAAACAACCTTATTAGTAAAAGGATTAGCTTCAGAAGTTGTTTCAGTAGTAACAACTTGAGACATCACTTGAGGCGAAACAGCATCAAAATTATCCACTATTTCAACTAGTTTAGGTCTCTTTGCTGTAGGAACATCAGACAAAGTATCAATCCTTTCCAATGTAGAAGATGAAGTAAAACCAGATGAAGAAAACTTCATAATCATATTATACTTTCTAATCAAATCATCATCAGATAAAGCACAGATTTGCTTCATTGACATGCCAGCATTATAAATAGTAGAACTATGATTCTTCACAACTCTCCTCATATAAGTCCTCTTGAGCTCAGTCATTGGTTTGTCCCTTTTGCTTTATGTCTTTGAGCAACAATAGCTCTCCTCTTTGCATTAAACTTCTTGCTTCTTTTGTTTTCCAAGAGTCACCATTTTATCCACAAAATTCGCACTATCAAAAGATGCTCCTAAAATAAGTTTTGCAAGATTAGGATCAGATGCACCTCGATTAGTATAGGCATCCCATTGATCATCAGTGATCGTAGGAAACAATGCATCAAGCTCTAGTTTTCTCTCTGTAGACAGATTAGAATCAGACTGAGCTTGAAGAAATTCAGCAACTACACGACTCTTCTGCATATTTGCATAATCAGCAAACATTCTAGCTTGAGCTTGATTTTCTTCTTCAGATACCAAACCTGAACCAATCATATCATCAATCACATCTTTCTTGCCATTGTCAGAAGATTCTGATGACTCCTGTAAGGAGAGAACATCTTACTCCCAACCTCCAGCACCTCAGCCTCAATGAAGGCCACGTGCTAGAAATCTGCCACTCCCTAAGGATAAAGAGGTGGTTCTAGCACTTCCTGCTTCATATCATGGTGCATCATCACATATCGTATAAAGGAAGGAGTCAAGGAAGGTGGAAGAATTGCTTTTTGGTGAAATCAGCAGATGAAGCACAAATGACATATTTGGTCATCTTCATCATCATCGTTTTCATCAATCCATCCTTCCCATTTTGATCCTTAGCTTCTTCGTCGTACCGGTCATGCATATCCAGTCATCGAGATAGAATGAATGGGTGGTTATGCAAGACTTCACAAACGCATATCCAGCATCTAGTGTGAAAGATGTGAGCGATCATGCATATCCAACAGCCTGTTAGATGTTGGAATAGATGATATCAACTAGGTTAGGATTAGTAGTTCATGTAAAGCACTTTCCTTGTAGTTGCATTTGATGTTGATTGTACTCTGTAAGCTGTAAGCTGTAAACTGTTTCTCGAATGAATGAAAGAACAATTTGCTTCAGTACTTTTCTTGAATGAACATTGTAACTTCAGTACTTTGTCTTCAGTAGAAACAAATAACTCACTTCAGCACTTTTAATTCAGTAGAAACAAGCTTTAGAGCTTACTTGACCATATTCCAACTGAATAACCAATCTGCAAATCATAACAAACACAGAGAAACACACAAACCAAACAAAGACAAAAAAACTTTCATTACATTAGCTGGTTAGTGTTAGAGAACAGAATCATAAATAAAAAATCAAACAAATTTACATAAAACAATGCAAAGTATACACAAATCCTCCCCTGAGGCATATGCCTCCCCTGAGGCCTATGCCTCCCCTTAAACTTTGCAGTTAAGGGTTAAGCATACCAATATGGACCACAAGGTGTTGAAACCTTGGTCCATCAAAAGCCTTTGTTAACAAATCTGCCACATTATCATCAGTGTGAATTTTAACCACTTTTATCAAATGTTTGTCATATGCATCTCTTATAAAGTGGTGCCTGATTTCAATATGTTTTGTTCGACTATGAAAAACTGGATTTTTAACAATGCATATGGTACTTTAATTATCAATAAAAATTGTTGTGTTCATGAAGTTATACCCATAATCCAACAATTGATTTTGAATCCAAAGAACCTGTCCACTGAAATTGGCAGCAACAACATACTCTGCTTCAGTAGATGAGGTAGCCACAATAGTCTATTTCTTGCATTGCCAAGAAATCAATCTCTTTCCAAGGAATTGGCAACCTCCAGTAGTGGATCTCCTATCCAGATTTGCACCAGCATAGTCACTATCACTATATGCTTCCAGCTTAAATGGAGATTCTTTTGGGTACCAAAGGCCTAAGTGAGGTTGACCTTTGAGGTACTTAAAGATCTTCTTAACAACATTGAGATGGGAAGTAAGTGGAGTAACTTGATGTCGAGAACAAACACTCACAGCAAAAGTAATATCAGGTCGTGAAGCTGTTAAATACATCAAAGAACCAATCATAGATCTGTAAAGATGTACATTCACTGGTGGATCTATTTCATTGTTGATCTTTGACTTTGGACCTTCATAAGGTGTAGTGGCAGTCCTTATACTCTCCATACCAAACTTCTTTAAGATATCCCTCACATATTTGTCCTGACTGATAAAGATACCATCAGGTTTCTGCTGAACTTGGAGACCCAAAAAGAAAGTCATTTCTCCCATGGCACTCATCTGAAATTCTCCCTTCATTAGCTCCTCAAACTCCCTGCACCAAGCTGCCTTTGTGGATCCAAAAATAATGTCATCCACATACACTTGCACAAGAATAATGTCTGTGGAATTCTTCTTCAGGAAAAGTGTTTTATCAATGGCACCTCTTCGATATCCATGCTTCAGTAGAAATGATGAAAGCCTAGCATACCAAGCTCGTGGTGCCTGATGTAGTCCATAGAGAGCTTTGACAACCTTGTAAACATGAGTAGGATGATCAGGATCTTCAAATCCTTTAGGTTGAGTGACATAAACCTCTTCTTCTATTTCACCATACAGGAAGGCGCCTTTAACATCCATTTGATATACCATAAATCCCATGTAGGATGCATAAGCCAAGAAAATCCGTATGGCCTCAACTCTAGCCACAGGTGCAAACACTTCCTCATAATCAATCCCCTCCTCTTGTCTATAACCCTGAGCAACCAATCTTGCTTTGTTTTTAATGACAACACCTCTTGCATCTCTCTTATTCTTCAAAATCCATTTAGTACCAATTGCATACTTGCCATCTGGTAGTGGTACCAATATCCAAACCTGCTGATTTTGAAATTGTTGCATCTCTTCCTGCATTGCTTCAAGCCAACTTGAATCTTCAAGAGCTTGAGTAACACTGGTTGGTTCCACTTGAGAAAGAAAACAAGCAAACAGACAATGTTCATAGTCTGTGTGATTGTCTCTTTGCTGATCTGAGACATAAGAGAGAAAAGCCACTTGACCATATTTAGAACTTGCCACAGTACCCCTTGTTCTAACAGGTGCATTAGGATCACCAATAATATTTGACTGTGGATGAGTATTGTTAATCCTTTTAGTAGCAGTGGTGTTGACTTCAATGGAAGAATCAAGATTAGTCATAGTAGGTTCAAAATCAGTGTCATAAGAAGGTGAGGTGAAGATTCCAGCTTTGGGTTGATTATTACCAAGATCTGAGGGTCTTGGAAAACGAGTATAAGGATCTCCAAAGTCAGTGGACACTCGAGTAGAAATGGGAGTAGAAACAGCATAGCCTTCAGCAGAAATGATAGGAGAAACTGGACCATGTTAAGTAGAATTGAGGTTTCCACTTATTGTTTCACTTGCACTCTCCTCAGCATTCCTTTCAGCATCTAGATTAGCTGCATACTCTTGTTTCTTCAGCCTAGCAAGATCCTTTGCATAATTGGACTCGTCTTCACTCTCATCAGAAGTAACTTTAGAAGTGTCACCTGAAAAATTGTTAGGGGAGAAAGAAGGCACTACAATGGGTTGCTCATCATCTTCAAACTCACTGTTAGAATCAGCATCCAGGGAATCTGCACTGTTAGTTGGAGACTCTTGAGTATCTGCTTGTTGGTTAGCCATATGTCTAGAATAACCCAAATAATCAGTTAAGTAATCAAGGTCAAAAGACCAAACATGACCCTGTCCTTGAACATTAGGCTTGTCTTCTAAAACCTCAGTTCAATGTCTCCTCAATCTTCTTAGCAGATAAATTATAAACTCTGACCTTACTATGAGCTGAATATCCCACAATATAACCATCATCAGTCTTTTCATCAAATTTGCCCAATGGATCACTTGTATTCAGAATAGTCACTTGACACCCAAAAGGTTTAAGGTAATGAATAGTAGGAACTTTCTTGTAGAGAAGTTCATATGGTGTTTTGAAGTGTGGTCTGGTAATGGACACTCTATTCAGTACATAACAAGCTGTGCCAACAGCTTCAGTCCAAACCATGGTGGGTAGCTTAGAGTGCCTGCATTGATCTTGCAGCCTCTATGAGGGTCCTATTTTTCTTTCTGCCACCCCATTTTGTTGTGGGGTTCTTGGAGTGCTATAGTCCCTTTTAATACCTTTTGACCTACAGAGTTCTATTAGGATAGCATTCTTGAACTCTGTCCCATTATCACACGGAATTCCTTTAACCTTTTTGTTCAACTGATTCTCAATAAGGGTAATAAAGTCTTTCAAAGATGGAGATGTTTCATCTTTGTTCCGTAGAAAGAATACCCAACAAAATTTGCTATAACCATCAGTGATCACTAGACAAAAATACTTTTAATCAATGCTTCTAACTTGAGTTGGACCAAACAGATCCATATGAAGCAACTGAAGAGGTTCAGAAATAATGCTCACATCAGTCACAACTTTCTAGGAGGCTTTGTGCTGCTTTCCTTTGTTGCAGGCAACACAGTTATGATCATTAGTGAAGACTTTGGAAGGAAGACCTTCAACAAGTCCCAGTTTAGAGAGCTTGTTTATGGTCTTGAAGTTGACATGGGCCATCCTCCGATGCCATTTGGTAGACTCATCCAAGGATGCTTTAGCCACCAAACAAGTTAAGTCACCTTCGGGTTTAACATCAGTTAAGTTGAATGTATAAAGATTGTGACTGCGAGGAACTTTCAGCAGAATTGAAGTTTCTTCGGGGAGTTTGAAGTCTTTAGATAACACAAGACATTCATCCTCTGTGAAGAGTACTTTGTTCTTGGTGTCACAGATTTCTGAGACTGAAAACAAATTGAAGTGTTGGAGTTCCTTGACATAGTATACAGTCTCAAAGTCCAATTGAGGTGTTCTGATGGTCCCTTTCCCAGTAATCCTTCCATCACTTCCTCCAAAGGTTACATTGCCTCCTCCTTCAATTGATACAAAGTTATGCATCATATCCCTATTTCCTGACATGCTTCTTGAACACCCACTATCAACAATGCCAACATCTTTATGCTTAAGAGGATGATTCTACAACAACAAAATATACAAAATATTAGTACACTATCGAGGCTCAAGTCATTGCTGACTTGAACCTGCCTTGTGGATCATATGATTGATGCCATGCAGATGTATAGGATCCACTATTGTTCTTGGGTTTCCATTGAAATTTAGGTCCCTTTTTATTCCAAGAACAACCTGCTAAGGACTTGACAGAGATATCCAGTTCCCTCGTCCGTCAGTCATTGAGTTAACATATCCAGGCCAATAACCATTCTTAAAGTATGAACTTGTTGGTTGTGCATATGGTCTTGCAACTGGTCTTCTCCAAGGAAAAGGAGAATTAGTTTCTTGTGGAACATAAGGGGGTATAGCATTAACATTGGTCCACATTGGTCTAGATGTCCTAGAATCACCACACCTATTCATTCTTTGCTCATGAAAATCACAATCCTTAATTAAATTAAATTTACTTCTACACACAAAACATGTCTTCTGTTTAGAAGATTTATTCAAACCAAAAGATGTTCTAGTACAAGCAGAAGTATTCAAATCAAAACCATGAAAAGAATTGTTTTTAATAGTATTATTATGCAAAGAATTAAAAAGCAAGTCTTCAGAGGCAACTGTCTTGGAAGATGATTCCTTGGCAGCAACTCTGACATGCTTATTGGTAGTCTTGGGTGCAGGCAGGGGTGTAGACTTGGGAAGGTCAGACTTGTCATTTGAATCACACTCTGTAGACCCTTGCTCGGAGGACTTGTCACTGTTAACACAAGAGACAAAGTCATTAGAAGAAGTATCAGGGTCTGGCAAGTCTTTTGACTTTTTGCCATAGAGATGATGTGATCCATCAAAGTCATCAGAAAGGGTAAGGTCAACAGGCATAGGTATTCCTCTAATAGATCCACGTACAGCATGTAGGTCACCTTCTTTAACATAATTAGCTAAGCTTGGTGGTGTGGATTTACGTGTGTCATCTCTAGCTTCTAATCCTACATATTTCTTAAAGCCTAAACCTATCCCAGAATTAGGAGCTTGACTACTATATAAATGACTAGCTAACTTTTTTCCATTTAATAACCATTCGTTATGCCTAGCAATTTCCTCATCTAGTTTCACCTTCAGCTCTAGATTTTCTGACACTACATCTGCTCGTAACTTCTCAGAATATTTTAACTCATTTTTAGCATTAGTAAGATCTCTTTCTAACATACTTATTTTCTCATCATAAGCTATTTGATTCTTCTGAAACCAAACCTTTTGTCTTTCTAGTGTTTTTAAAGCCTGTTTATAAGCTTCAACTTCTACAAAGCATTCATTATATTTAGGTTTCAAAATATCTCCTCAATCTTCTTAGCAGATAAATTATAAACTCTGTACGCCTTACTATGAGCTGAATATCCCACAATATAACCATCATCAGTCTTTTCATCAAATTTGCCCAATGGATCACTTGTATTCAGAATAGTCACTTGACACCCAAAAGGTTTAAGGTAATGAATAGTAGGAACTTTCTTGTAGAGAAGTTCATATGGTGTTTTGAAGTGTGGTCTGGTAATGGACACTCTATTAAGATTACATAACAAGCTGTCAGCCAAAGCTTCAATCCAAAACATGGTGGGTAGCTTAGAGTTGCCAGCATTGATCTGCAGCCTCTATGAGGGTCCTATTTTTTCTTTCTGCCACCCCATTTTGTTGTGGGGTTCTTGGAGTGCTATAGTCCCTTTTATACCTTTTGACCTACTGAGTTCTATTAAGATAGCATTCTTGAACTCGTCCCATTATCACACCGAATTCCTTTAACCTTTCTGTTCAACTGATTCTCAATAAGGGTAATAAAGTCTTTCAGCACTGGAGATGTTTCATCTTGGTCGTAGAAAGAATACCCAACAAAATTTGCTATAACCATCAGTGATCACTAGACAAAAATACTTTTAATCAATGCTTCTAACTTGAGTTGGACCAAACAGATCCATATGAAGCAACTGAAGAGGTTCAGAAATAATGCTCACATCAGTCACAACTTTCTAGGAGGCTTTGTGCTGCTTTCCTTTGTTGCAGGCAACACAGTTATGATCATTAGTGAAGACTTTGGAAGGAAGACCTTCAACAAGTCCCAGTTTAGAGAGCTTGTTTATGCTCTTGAAGTTGACATGGGCCATCCTCCTGTGCCATTTGGTAGACTCATCCAAGGATGCTTTAGCCACCAAACAAGTTAAGTCACCTTCTGGTTTAACATCAGTTAAGTTGAATGTATAAAGATTGTGATTCCGAGGAACTTTCAGCAGAATTGAAGTTTCTTCTCGGAGTTTGAAGTCTTTAGATAACACAAGACATTCATCCTCTGTGAAGAGTACTTTGTTCTTGGTGTCCGCACAGCTTTGAGATGAAAACAAATTGAAGTGTTGGAGTTCCTTGACATAGTATACATTCTCAAAGTCCAATTGAGGTGTTTTGATGGTCCCTTTCCCAGTAATCCTTCCATCACTTCCTCCAAAGGTTACATTGCCTCCTCCTTCAATTAATTCAAAGTTATGCATCATATCCCTGTTTCCTGACATGCTTCTTGAACACCCACTATCAACAATGCCAACATCTTTATGCTTAAGAGGATGATTCTACAACAACAAAATATACAAAATATTAGTACACTATTGAGGCTCAAGTCATTGCTTGACTTGAACACGCCTTGTGGATCATAGGAATTATGCCATGCAGATGTATAGGATCCACTATTGTTCTTGGGTTTCCATTGAAATTTAGGTCCCTTTTTATTCCAAGAACAACTTGCTGAGGACTTGACAGCAGTATCCCAGTTCCTGTCCCATCATCATTGAGTCAACATAACCAAGCCAATAACCATTCTTAAAGTATGAACTTGTTGGTTGTACATATGGTCTTGCAAGCTGGTCTTCTCAAGGAAAAGGAGAATTAGTTTCTTGTGGAACATAAGGGGGTATAGCATTAACATTGGTCCACATTGGTCTAGATGTCCTAGAATCACCACACCTATTCATTCTTTGCTCATGAAAATCACAATCCTTAATTAAATTAAATTTACTTCTACACACAAAACATGTCTTCTGTTTAGAAGATTTATTCAAACCAAAAGATGTTCTAGTACAAGCAGAAGTATTCAAATCAAAACCATGAAAAGAATTGTTTTTAATAGTATTATTATGCAAAAGAATTAAAAGCAAGTCTTCGTGAGGCAACTGTCTTGGTAGAGGATTCCTTGGCAGCAACTCTGACATGCTTATTGGTAGTCTTGGGTGCAGGCGGTGTAGACTTGGGAATGTCAGACTTGTCATTTGAATCACACTCTGTAGACCCTTGCTTGGAGGACTTGTCACTTTTAACACAAGAGACAAAGTCATTAGAAGAAGTATCAGGGTCTGGCAAGTCATTTGACTTTTGCCATAGAGATGATGTGATCCATCAAAGTCATCAGTAAGGGTAAGGTCAACAGGCATAGGTATTCCTCTAATAGATCCACGTCATGACATATAGGTCACCTTCTTTAACATAATTAGCTAAGCTTGCTGGTGTGGATTTACGTATGTCATCTCTAGCTTCTAATCCTACATATTTCTTAAAGCCTAAACCTATCCAAGAATTAGGAGCTTGACTACTATATAAATGACTAGCTAACTTTTTTCCATTTAATAACCATTCGTTATGCCTAGCAATTTCCTCATCTAGTTTCACCTTCAGCTCTAGATTTTCTGACACTACATCTGCTCGTAACTTCTCAGAATATTTTAACTCATTTTTAGCATTAGTAAGATCTCTTTCTAACACACTTATTTTCTCATCATAAGCTATTTGATTCTTCTTAAACCAAACCTTTTGTCTTTCTAGTGTTTTTAAAGCCTGTTTATAAGCTTCAACTTCTACAAAGCGTTCATTATATTTAGGTTTCAAAATATCATAAGCTTCTTTGAGTTCATTATAACACTCACTACAACCAAACAAACAATTTTGTACCTGAGAGATGCCCATCAGGGCAATCTGATCATGCCTATCCTCTGAAGTACAGCTTGCAATCAAACCAACATTATCAGGACCATCATTATCCTGCTCATGATGCTTCCAGTCCACATTGCGTCAGAGTGACCAAAGCTGCGATCCCTTTGAAGTTCCGGACTCCTCGATTCTGGCGATAAGTAGAGTATCTCGTCTCATCACCAGCTTTCCTGTCTTTGCACTCTCGGGAGAAGTGACCCATCTGTTGACAAGTGAAGCACTTGACCTTCCTTTTTTCAAACCTCGCTGGATCTCTTCCTTGGAATCCAAATCTTCTACCAGCTTTGCGCTCAAAATTCTTGATATCCATTGACAACATAGCCACCTGCCACTTCAGCTTCATCTCTTCCATCTCCAGTGGATCCACCGATCTAAATCCTCATATGCGGTTCTGCTTAGGATCATAATCAGCAAAGAAGGATCCAAGCACATCTTCCATGATACTTCCAGATTGAGAACTTGATGGAGTGGTAGTGTAAGATGATGATAAGTAAGTTGGACTTGGACCATGACTCATCTTGGGGGTAGAAGCTCCAACGAATGCTGTGTGACTGGCAGTAGATGATGATCTATAAAGACTTCTTACATCATGTTCAAGAGCTTTAAGTTTGTTATACAGCTCATCAAAAGTAAGCATATCCAATCCACATTTTGCTTTTAAAGCAATGCTCACTTGTAGCCAGGATTGAGGTAAAGACTTCAAGAACTTAGAATTACAGTCATCATTATCTGGCTTTGCCTAGCGGTGATTTAACTGACTTAAAATCTTGTGAAACTTATCATAGCCCTTATGAATTCCTTCCTCTTCAGTGATTTGAAAGTCTTGAAACTGTTGTCAAAGCATGGACTTTCTCATTCTCCTAGACTCCTCATTCCCACCGAACTTAGCCTTAATTGCTAACCATATGTCCTTGGCATCTTGCATGAAGTGAAAATCACTCAAGTGATCCTCAGGAATAGCTTGAAGAAGAATGGTTTTAACCTTGGTTTCTCTCTGAACCCATGTAACTCTTCGCAGTTTTGGGAGGAACATAAGTCATAGTTCAGCAGACATCTACAGTAGTTTTCTTCAAACTGTTTCCCTTCAATACTATCTACCATAGATTCCAATCAATGTTGGAGATCTAGTTTTGCATCTTCATCGCCCAAAGATCATACTCTTCCCTTTTCAGATAAGGAAACTTAGCATTGCTATTAGAGAGACTTAGTTGCTGCAGATGGGTGGAGTTATGGTTGTTGGTGAGTTCAACATCAACGTCCCGAACCGGGCATGATGAGTTTTGTTTTGGTTGTATGGGTATTTAGAAAACACTGTCCTTAGTATCGTATAGACTCTCACGAGGCTCTGATACCACTTGTTGAAAACTAGAAGACCTTGATAGATCTTGAGCTTCGTAGATCGTTAGTATTGCCTGTGTAATCACAAACAGACTAAAAGAAAATCTCTACAACTTGTATTCTGTAGCGGAATATAAACACAAGTATGAAACGCAGATAACTAAGAACTTCTTTGATCCTCTATGGATCGTTATATTAATAATTTGTTTAAGCACACGTACATAATTCATTCTATTGTGTTCCTTTTATAGACAAGGAACCCTAAACAAAACCCTAAACCGTTTCCCAAGAAACGTATAAACATAAAACTAAATAAGATATACACAATCACTTCCTAATAAAGCTCATGTATATCCAAACTATATAAACTAAACACGGAATAATAACTTCCGCAGAAACAAACTAATCTTCAGCAGAACTATGTCTTCAGCAGAATCCATACCCTTCGGCATAATCCATTCAGCAGAAACAATAACATAATTCGTACTTCACAGAATTCCCAACATTAGAAAACTTGATCCTCGACCGACGCATGCCAGCCTGCCAAGCCAAAGCCATTTAAATTGAATATGGAATGAACTGCAACTTGATTATTGAAATGCTATGATTTGTGATATGTTTATTGATCTTGTAATATTATGAGATTGCTATATGATTTGTATGTCTTCTAATTATATGAAGTATGGATGATACAATAAAATAGAATTCATGTTGTTTTGTTTCGAGCATGTTTTGAGTAATGCGGTATCCTCTATTTTGAAAGCTTGCCCCTATGTGATGAATTGTATGATGTTTTGATACGATGATGCGCTATTAGAATTAGTCATTTTCATACACTTATACCTACCCTACGCTATTGTCACAGACCATGCCTTCACTAGCTTATGATGTGTTAGAGGAGATCCTTGTTGCTGCATCTTCCCCAACACGGACTCCGATGACTCCCGCGTAGGACAATCCTTATGTGATTGTCTGATATCCTTCTCTTGCTTCATCATCATCAGCCATTCCAGAGCCACATACTTCACTCACTTCTCAGTTACCATCATCATCTGATCGCCCTAGTTCTTCATGACAGCTTACATTACATCATGCTTTAGCACGAGCCCAGATTCCCCTACTTACCCATTGTACTACTGCTCGTATATCAATATGACCCCCATCATCACCTGTGCACCTATCAGCTCACTATTTCCTGTCATCACCACTTTCATCGTCATCCCACCGACGATCTAGATCCCCTACTTTACCACCACATGATTCACCTTCACAGAGACGTCGACTCATGGACTCCTACTCAGTTAATGAGGATGAGGATGTGGACCCTACAGAATAGGAGGAGGAGGAGGACATCCCAGATGAGGGTGTTTTGCCGATTTAGAGTCCTGCGCATTCAGTGCATTCTCCAGGACTAGGCTCTCCTTTAACCTTGCTTGATCCTGATTCACCAGAGCAGCCATTTGACATTTTCTCGCCTCCTCACTCACCCGAGCTAGGCAGCCCACTAGGATCAGATCTCCCATCAGAGATAGATTCAGAACCCACAGAGTATGGAGAGACGGGTCTGATTTGGGAGTGGATTTTTTGAATCAATGCTCAAGGTTGTTTAGAACTTATCTAGGATCACAATGACTATTAACAATAACACGCAGCGGAATACATCAAAACATAATTGTTATTGAACAAGGTTTCTGTTAATACAAATAAACCATAAAACGTTTATTAATATTTAGCGATCTCTTTGTGTTTTGTTGATAACAAATATAATGTTATCATAAGTAAAATTATATGGATACATGTTATTTTTGTAAAGCATCTACATATAGTCATTTAAATACAAATTGTTGTAATAATTCATTTGTTCTAATAGTTTATAAAGATGGGTAAAAACCACAACCCATGACCCATACCTATGGAGTTAACCCATACACATTGTCTAGATGCATTGCATCTATTAGATACATTGTATATATTTAGAATACCCATGGTTCATAATCTAGGACCCATGACCCATGACCCATAACCCAAAAACCCATGGGCAAACAGGAGCGTCTCACGGATCCCTGGAGTTACACTAGATGGATCCCTCAAGCAAGGGATCCGTTGGATCCGTGCAATAGTGGCAAGAATTTACGTGTAAATAGAGAGCCATTTATTCATTTTTACTAACCCCTCTTCTTACAAACTCTCTCATATATTCTTATACTATTCTAACAAAAGATCACTTGATCTAGAGAGTAGTTCTTCCTTCTTTTATTGTGATTCTCATATAGGTCCTTCTCTAAGGCGAGATCACAAGAATTCTAGAAGTCATCCAAGCAAGGGGTCCTTGATTGATTTGTTCCTTCACAAGATTTCTGTAGTGAAGATCTTGTATTTCATATTTCACACATTTGTTGTGTTATAGTAGTGTTGGTTTGGTCCTTTGTGTTACGGACTCGGTATTTAGCTTTATACCAGAAAAAGTGTAAGCAACGTTGTGAAGGCCTCTCCGCCAAGTTGAAGGAGTTTGTTGACATAGTGCTTGAACTCTCGAGTACGTGACTCGGGGAGTGGAGTAGGGCAAGGAAGGTGTCCTTGTAGCCGAACCACTATAAATCGGTTGTGTCATTTCTATCCTTTACTCTACTTGCTTTCTTTACTTGCATTACTCTTAGATCAATACCTTCTCTTCATTCATACGATTTCACATAACTTAGAATCTAAATTTTTTGGAAACTAAATTAAAATCGGCAACACTATTTAACCCCCTTCTAGTTTTCCACAATTGGCATCAGGAGCTAAGTTTATAAAAGTTTTAAAGTAAACCGTATTTTAAAAACTTTTCAATCACTATGGGTTCTGAAAATTACAAGGAAGGGCAATCCATGCAACAACCTCCACTACTTGAAACTAACGGTTTTATATATTGGAAAAATAGATTCGAAACGTATGTGAAGTCAAAAGATATTGATCTTTGGTACATCATTGTTGAAGGCGATTTTGAAGCCACTACAAAAGATGAAAATGGAATTTTAGTTAACACACCTCATGATAAACTCACCGATGATATTAATAAAAAGCTTTCCAAAAATAGTGAAGCTAAAATGGTTTTATATAATGCTTTACCCAAAAAAGAATTCGAAAGAATTTCCATGCTTAAAACCTCTAAAGAAATTTGGAATTCTTTAGTTGTAACTCATCAAGGTAATCAACAAGTTAAAAACAATAAAATAGATTTAGTTGTTCATCAATATGAACAATTTTCAATATCGGATGAGGATACTATAGATCATTCTTTTGCTAACTTTAATACTATAATTATATCTTTACAAGAACTTGATGAGTCTTTTTCTAGTCGTAATCATGTTAGGAGATATCTAAGGGCACTTCCATCCAAGTAGAAATCTAAGGTGATGGCAATCGAAGAATCAAAAGACTTGTCAATCCTCACCCTTGATGAACTCATAGGCAATTTAAAAGTCTATGAGCTTGTCCTCGCTAAAGATTTCGAAGCCTCAAAAGTGAAAGAGAAGCACAAATATCTTGCCCTTAAAGCCAAGAAGGTCTCAAGCGATGAATAAAACTCCTCTTCGGATAGTGATGACGAGGAGTATGCCATGGCGGTAAGGGACTTCAAGAAGTTCTTTAGAATAAAGGGAAGATACGTCAAGCAACCTTTATGACGACAAGAAAGGGTTCTAGAAAAGCAAAGACGACGAGAAGGCAAGGGATGAACGCGCTTGTTTTAAATGTGGGGATCCCAACCACTTTATTAGCAAGTGTCCCAAACGTGATGAAAAAAAGGGTTCTTGAACGGTTCGTGGGGAATGAGCGAGAAGGAGGACGAAGAAATTTGCCTCATGGCAAATGATGAGGTATGTTACGAATACTATAGTAGCTCATCATTAGATGATGACTCATTGCATAATGAATATGATAAACTTTGAAAAATTATTTTAAAAGTAATCAACAAAAACAAGTTTTTGAAAAATCAAAATCAACGTTTAGAAAAGGAAGCCATTGAGTTAAAAGCAAAATTAAAACGTTTAGAAAATGGGAAGATAGCAAGTGGAGAATGTGAACTTTGTGTTCAACCTCAAACACTAGTTGATCACCTAGACTCTAAGATTGCTAGAATGAATACTAATACTCTAGATATGATATTAGATAGTGTTAAAACAGGAAACAACCAAAAAGGTTTAGGTTTTCAGCAACTTGATGCTTCAACTAGTGAGAACAAAGAAACACAATTCGTCAAAGCAATAGAAAAACAAACCACTGTAGTCACGGATCCCACAAAAAGGTAACTGACTAGTGTAAAGCCAAGGACCCATGGGTCTACTGAAGTAAACAGTAGCAATAATATAGCTTCCTCATCTAGAACCGATTTTGTTATTGTTAATAAGAAGAAACCAACCCATGTTACTATTAGACAACCACCTCCAAGACAAAATCAAAGTTTTACAAGAAACAAAGGTCCATTATTTTCAAAAGCGAACACATTTAGGAGACCTAATAATGTTTATCCAAGAAGTAACCATCAAATGGGATGGAATCCTAATATGCAAAACGGTTTTGCATTTCAAAACATTGCACCATGGAATGCATACTCACCTTTTCCATATATGTCTAACATGAATGGAATGCTTAACACTAATGGACCCATGAACAAATGGGGACCAAACTTTTGAGTTAATTGTTTTCTTAGGTGTGCTTAAAGGTCGACCTAGATCCAGATGAGTGGATCAAGGATAGCGGGTGCACGAGGCACCTGACCGGCAATAAAGATTTATTTTCCACATATGAATCCTTCAATGGAGGAAATGTGGTATTTGGAAATAGCAAAAGCAAAATCATTGGTAAAGGTACGATTTCTAACAAATCTCTAACCATTAACGATGTGTGTCACGTAGAAAACCTAAACTTTAACCTCTTAAGCATAGGACAAATATGTGATAAGAAGTGTAACGTACTTTTTAATGAAACCGGTAGTAAGATATTGAAAAACGGTATCACTATAGGTAGAGGAGTTAGGAAACATGGAGTCTATGTCATTAAAATCGGTTATGAACCTAAAGACAAACTTTGTCTTACTTCTATGGATGATACTTCGACCTTATGGCATCGAAGATTGGGTCATGCCAATATGCGACTTCTTTAATCGCTATCATCCAAAGATCTAGTAAGAAATCTACCAAAATTAAAATATGAACATCACTTTTGTGATGCTTGTAATGTAGGAAAACAAGTCCATGCTAGTCACAAAGCTAAAAACATGGTATCTACAACTAAGTGTCTAGAATTACTACACATGGATTTATTTGGTCCATCTGCTATCCAAAGTTATGGAAGCAACTACTACACTTTGGTTATAGTGGATGATTACTATAGGGACACATGGACTAAATTTTTAAAGAACAAAACTGAAATGTTCGATTACTTTGAAATATTAAGTAAGAAAATACAAAGACAATTAGCAAGTCCTATAGTGTCTATTAGAACGGATCATGGTAGGGAATTCGATAATGAAGTGCAATTTGGAGCCTTTTGTGACGCTAATGGTATTACTCACAACTTCTCGGCTCCTCGAACTCCACAATCGAATGGGGTAGTTGAAGGAAAGAATAGAACCCTACAAGAAATGAGTCGTACCATGTTAAATGAGCAATCCATACCTCAAAAGTTTTGGTGCAATGCCGTTGATACATCAACGTACATACTTAACCGAGGCTTAATTAGACCAGTTTTAGGTAAAACTCCATACGAGTTACTTCGAGGCAAAAAGCCTACGTTAGATCATTTTAGAGTCTTTGGTAGCAAATGTTTTCTACTTAATACTAAAGATTACCTTACAAAATTTGATCCTAAATCAACCGAAGGTATCTTTTTAGGTTACTCTCCTAATAGCAAAGCTTATGTCATATTAAATAAAAAAACAAATGAAGGTTGAAGAATCATTAGACGTATAATTTGATGAGAGTCCACCCAAACCTAGCCTACCTCCTGTCGATGACGAGATTGTCGAGAGTGAAGCTATAGAAATAAAGAAAAATACAAACGAAGAAGATGAACCTTTAAATAATGAAAACTAAACGAAAGAACCTATTAAAGAGTCTAACGATCACCCTGTAGATAAGGTAATAGGAAAATTAAACGAAAGAACCTTAAGGTCTCAAGTCCAAAACCAAAGTAGCTTATTTAGTTTTGTCTCAACCGTAGGACCTAAGAATACACAAGAAGCCATAAAAGATGAAAGTTGGTTAATGGGTATGCAAGAAGAGTTAAATCAATTTGTTTCTAATGATGTTTGGACACTCGTCCCTCCACCTAGAAATCAAACCATAATAGGAACCAAATGGGTATATAAAAATAAGTTAGATGCAAACGGTGTTGTGTCTAGAAACAAAGCTAGACTCGTTGCCCAAGGGTATAATCAACAAGAAGGAATAGACTTTGATGAGACCTATGCCCCCATGGCTAGATTAGAGTCTATAAGAATACTTTTTGCTTATGCTTGTGCTAATGATCTTAAGCTTTATCAAATGGATGTCAAATGTGCTTTTCTAAATGGTTTTATTAATGAAGAATTATATGTAGCTCAACCTCCTCGCTTTATCGATTTTGAAAGACCTAAACATGTGTATAAGTTAAAGAAAGCTCTTTACGGTCTTTAACAAGCTCCAAAGCTTGGTATGAAATACTCAAGTTATTTTTAATAAAAAACAACTACACCATGGGGTTAGTTGATAACACACTTTTTACTAAGAAAAAGGAATCACATATAATCATTGTTCAAATATATGTGGATGATATTATATTCGGATCTACTTGTCAAGACATGTGTGATGATTTCTCTAAAATCATCCATGACGAGTTCGAGATGAGTATGATGGGAGAACTAAGTTTCTTTCTTGGTTTACAAATCAAACAAGTAGAAGATGGTATCTTCTTTAATCAATCTAAATACATAAAGGAGATGTTAAAGAAATTTGGTTTAGAAGAGTCAAAACCCATAAGAACACCAATGTCATCTGACACTAAACTCACAAAAGATGAAGACGACGAATCTGTTGATAACACAAAATACCGTGGCATGATTGGTAGTCTTCTCTACCTTACGGCTAGTCGGTTGGATATCATGTTTAGTGTTTGTCTATGTGCTAGGTTTCAAGAAGATCCTAAAACATCACATCTAGAAGCAGTCAAAAGAATATTTAGATACATTAAGGGTACGACTCAATTAGGATTATGGTATTCTAAGGGTACGGGGGTAGAAACAATTGTATATGCAGATTCTGACCATGCAGGTGATTATGTTGACCGAAAGAGTACAAGTGGTGTATGTACTTTTATGAGATGTTGTTTAACATCTTGGTTCTCAAAGAAGAAAACGGCATTGGCCATATCAACAACCGAAGCCGAATATGTCTCCGCCGACAAAGTATGCCAAAAAGCACTATGGATGAAACAAGCGTTAGTTGACTACGACATTCATCTAAGTGACATAGCCATTCTATGTGACAACAAAGGTGCCATCGACTTAAGCAAGAATTCGGTATTGCACTCTCGCACCAAGCATATAGAGATTCGTCATCACTTCTTAAGAAATAATGTTCAAAAGGGGAACATCTCTATTAAGAAGGTAGCATCCGAAGACAACATAGCCGACGTCCTCACCAAACTGTTGAAGCGGGAACAATTCAACCTACTTCTTCTTGGTCTTGGTCTCACGGAACAATCGTCGTAATTAGTTTCTAAACTCTACAAGGTATGTAAACACTAGCCTTCTTCTTTATGAGTCTAGGATCTCTATTTCACACACAACTCAGAAACAATACGGGAATTTTCAAAACCCAAGATAGGTTTTATTTACAACTCGTACTTTCATAATTGTCCTTTACTTTTCAAGGTAAGTTTCTCTTACAACGCGTAATTTCATACTTATTTTCTTTTTTTTTTCTCAAGGATAAACGTTTTCTTCAAACAAAGAAACTTTTTCAAAATGCTTTCTAAAAGGATACTTCTTCCCATATCACTTTCATAAAAGCTATTTCTCACGTCTAGGAGAAACCTCTTTTTCATTATTAATACAAAGTAAAAACCCATTTTCATTGCATCTCATGTCTTTTGAATGCTAAAGAGGACACATAACTAATATGTGTTTTCGGGTAAATTCATTTAAGCAACAATGAATTCGGAGCACTCAGTTTATCTCACATATAATATGTTTTTTCAATTATAGCCTATTTTTCTTTCCTTTTTAGGAGTCGAGATAACCGCAACTCCAAATGGTTTGCATATAGGCACACACTAGGCACAAGTATTTCCAAAAGGAAAATTTTGAGCTACCTGAGTCACCAGTACCACGGATCCCAGCATTTACGCTGGACGGTTCCCTCAAGGGAAGGATCCGTAGGATCCATGAGACAGAAGTTGAAATTCTCTTCTATTTTTCTCACTTTGGCTAAAAACCTTTATATTTTCATCATTTTTTTCTTTTTACTAATGAATATGTTACTTAATTCTTGTGTTCTCATGATCACATGCCTTAAGATCATATCTAATCATTAGATTTTAGTCCACATTTTGGGTCAAGCATTCATTACAATGCATTATTTTTCTATAAATAGGATTCCCAAAATGCTTGCATCTTCATCACTCTCAACCTCATAAACAACCACCATCATGTCATCCAAAAGATCTTCCAACATAGATGAATCACCTAGTACAAACAATCCTTTTCAATAAATCCAAAATTTTGTCCTACCACCTTCCGTACTACCACCACCCAAATCTAGAAAAACCGCACGGATTAGCATCCGGCCTTGTTGTTTAGCCAAATCATTATCAAATAGTTCATCACCAACTACTCATTCACCACAAAATGCTTCTATAGTAGCATCTCCCTCATCTCCAACAAGCACACCAACATCATCACCCATCAAGTCTCCACCTAAAGTCACTTTATTGGAACTCCTTAAGACTCCAACAAGATCCCGACGAACCAACCCAAAAGAACTAGTCTTTTTAACACCTCCCACATCTCCAAACACAATTTTTAAAGACCTTGAAACCTCACCACCTTTAGCTCCCATTGTCTTACAAGAACATCTATGTTCTTTTCCACCACCACTTCCAAACATTCCGGACTTCGATCTTTATTTTCCAACTTTTCCACCACAACTTCCGCATGTCACAAATCAAACTAACCCAGAAAACTTCCGCACACATTACACACATCATTTACATTGTGAACATTGCCAATCCACTAGGGATCTTGCAATAGAAATTAGGGAAGAAATGCAACTCATACTTAACCTCATCCTTGATCGCATCAACATCATCACTCACCAAAACTTCCATCCATAACCTTATGCAAGCATGGAAGGAATCATTTTACTATTTTCTCTAGTATTTTCTTTTGAGTCATTTTTAGAACAAGTCTTTTTCGTAGTTTTACATGCTTGTATGTGGCATAAATACCACTACACTTTTTTATTTTATTACAAGGATTTGTTTACATACCTTGGATCCCAATCTTGTTTCTCGTCAATCACAAGATTATTTATGCATGTTACTACAAACCTTTTCTTTGTAGGTTTTTATATTTTCTCACTTGACGCCCCATTCTAGGGGGAGCTACCGTCAAGGGGGAGTTAGAGATACGTGGACTATTTTTCCACACTTTATTTCTTCATTAGGGTCAATTTTTGTTTCGACAAAAAGGGGGAGAAGAAGTAAAATTTATGCTTTCAAAACATACATGTATCTTAAGTTTTACTCATCATAACATTATGTTTTGTCATCAAAAAAAAGAGGGAGATCGTTAATACAAATAAACCGTAAAAACGTTTATTTATATTTAGCGATCTCTTTGTGTTTTGTTGATAACAAATATAATGTTATCGTAAGTAAAATTATAAGGATACATGTTATTTTGGTAAAGCATCTACATATAGTCATTTAAATACAAATTGTTGTAATAATTCATTTGTTGTAATAGTTTATTAGGATGGGTAAAAACCACAACCCATGACCCATACCCATGGAGCATATCCATAACCCATGGAGTTAACCCATACCCATTGTCTAGATGCATTGCATCTATTAGATACATTGTATCTATTTAGAATACCCATGGATCATAATCTAGGACCCATGACCCATGACCCATAACCTAAAAACCCATGGGCAAACAGGAGGGTCTCACGGATCCCTGGAGTTACACTAGACGGATCCCTCAAGCAAGGGATCCGTGGGATCCGTGCAACAGTGGCAAGAATTTGGCTATAAATAGAGAGCCATTTCTTCATTTTAACTCACCCCTCTTCTTACAAACTCTCTCATATATTCTTATATTCTTCTAAAAAAAGATCACTTGACCTAGAGAGTAGTTCTTCTTTCTTTTATTGTGATTCTCATATAGGTCCTTCTCTAAGACGAGATCACGAGCATTCTACAAGTCATCCAAGCAAGGGGTCCTTGATTGATTTGTTCCTCCACAATATTTCTATAGCGAAGATCTTGTATTTCATATTTCACATATTTGTTGTGTTATAATAGTGTTGGTTTGGTCTTCCGTGTTACGGACTCAGTATTTAGCTTTGTACCAGAAAAAGTGTAAGCAACGTTGTGAAGGCTTCTCCGCCAAGTTGAAGGAGTTTGTTGACATAGTGCTTGAACTCTCGAGTAGGTGACTCGCGGAGTGGAGTAGAACAAGGAAGGTGTGTCCTTGTATTCGAACCACTATAAATCGGTTGTGTTATTTTTATCCTTTACTCTACTTGCTTTCTTTACTTGCATTACTCTTAGATCTATACTTTCTCTTCATTCATATGATTTCACATAACATCGAATCTAAAGTTTTTGGAAACTAACTTAAAATCGCCAAAACTATTCAACCCCCCTTCTAGTTTTCCACAGTTTCTTCGTCATCATCTCCTGCCTTTATTACAAACAACCAACACAGCCCCAATACTATCTTGATCAATGATAGTACGGTTATCCTAACACCAAAAATAACAGGATCAATAAGCATTGACCTTGGGGCTAAACACCATGCTAGCATCTACATCTTGTGGGACGTGTAAACCACACACACAACACGTTTTACACCTTTGGTGCACACACACACTTACTGGCACACTAAACTAAATGTCCCTGTATCTCTTTATAAACTAGAGATACTATGGTTACAGGGAAATAAGACTAAATAAACATAAACAATAAGAAGATTTTCCTGTAATCTTCTATAATTAGAAGATCCCTTCTTTGTCATATTTATTCCTTCACGTTTCATTCTTTTGTCAATGTGTAACATAATTTTTGTATTATCAACTCCTGATTGTACAATAAATTGTACTACCAGGCTTCAATGGTGATTGAAGGTAAAAGGGGTGTGTTAGTACTGCTTGAGAATCTTCATACTGTTGCGTTTATGGTTAGTGTTGTCCTTTAAAGGTTAATACTGGTGCCTTGATTTTTAGTACTGCCTTTAAAAAACTTAATACTGTTGCATATTGAGGTTAGTACTGGTCGAAGAGTATTAATATTGGTTGCTTTAAAGTTAATACTGTTCGTTGATTTTAATACTGTTAGCGGTGTCCGAGATGCGAGTTAATACTGTTAGTATGGTACGATATCGGACAGAACTAGATTTTGGATCTTGGACAGTACATAGGGTTGGATCTCGGGTGACACACACAGGTTTGAAGTTTTTGGTTTTTAGATTTGGTTATTGGGCACACACAGGAGTTAGTTCGTTCGAGGTCTCTTGGGAAGATTGTTATTTTCTCCATGGTTTCTACTGCTCAAGAACTGATCTTTATTTTTACTACTGCTTGGTCTCATATACTTTTGTAGTCATTTTTAATTCTTCTTGTTGCGCATTCATGGATGGTACCACAGGGTATTTATTATTATGGTGGTTAGTTCTTTGAAAAGTTCTTCTGGTATTCGTTGAGACTAATTAACCAAAGAACTATTTTACATTGATTACTACAACTTGATATCATATATTAGTGTTGTCATCTTTGACACCTAATGCGGAATTAGGATGCTCATTCATGGATGGTACAACTTGGTGTTCGCTATTATTGTTGGTTATTTATTCGACAAGTTCTTATGGTTATTACATGCATCATTCAAGGGGAAGGTTTTTGCTACTTCTTATTGGTATCTTTACTGTTGGTTCGGATTTCTTTTGCCTTTAATTTCATTTTTAGCAAGCTTTTTGGTGATCTTCATGGTGGGTATCTTGAGGCTTTAGAAGGATGAATTAGTCGTATGATATTGGTTCATGGTGGTTGTAATCAAAGTTGCTTCTACTTAGCTTCTCCTAGTGGATAATGGCAAAAAAGGGAAGAAGAGTTTAGTTGAATATTTGCAACTTGAAGATCCTTGATGGTATAGCATGGCTTAAGGAGAAGTTTCATTCATCGTGTAGTTTTGAAATTATCAACTAGGGGAAGATTTTTGGGTTCGTTAATTTGGAGTTACTTGTACAATAAATTACACTACCAGGCTTCAATGTTGATTGAAGGTAAGAGGGGTGTGTGTTCCAGCCAATATTGTCTTTCACCTAAGGATAAGAAATACGAAAACACTACGTTAAGTGATTATGCAGGGGTTGGACCATGCGAACCACCTCCGGCGTGAGAGTAAGTATGAGTTATGGTTATGTAAGTAAGTGTGAGTAAGGAGTAAAGTGTTAAGTGAGCTTACCATAAACTTCTGTCCCTCCCACCTATTTATATTAGAGAAAATAGGCTTGGGGGAACCTCTGCGCAAATATCAGAAAACATGGGGGCGTCCCATGTTTTTGGAATAACGTTAGAACTAGTGACCACATTCTCAAACTTGGCCGGGGTGGGGGGAGATCGTGGGTTTGACTAAGTCAGGATGGTCCTCTGTCCATTGTACCCTCGTCAACCATACCCCGAAGGGCTTAGGGCTTCGAGTGGCGAATTCCCCGCAGGTAACCTTCATGTGTACGAATGGTTTGATGCCAATGAACATTTGGGAGAATTAACTTGTGCCTTCGTATAGAAAGGGCTCGACACTACTCGAAGAGGTGTCCGTCGAGCTGTTCAGAGGGTACATCATCAAGCCCCCAGTTGAAAGTGATGCCTATGAACGAGGAGCCATTGCTTTCGACTTCAACCTGTGAGCAAAATCAGTTGTGTGTTGCAACGGTATACACAACTAAGGTGATTACGCCTCATAATGCGCATGAAATGCTACCTAATTAAACCTAACTACTCGCTACAGTAAATCCCACGCCCATTTACCTCGGTTGACCAAAACAACTTTTCAAATTTCAAAAGTCATTTGAAATCCGGATAAGGTTAATGATGAGGACACGTGTGCGGTTTAGAAGCGAGTTTGAAAAGGGTATTTAAAGTGTGGTAGATGAAACCATAGATCACTTTACCCTCTCCGCCCACTTTTACACCCAGTAAATTGCCTTTAGTCTCTGGCTTCAAGCAAAAAAGGTAAAGTCCTCTCTTCATATTTTCCCTAGCTTATGTTAGTTATGGATTCAAAATTCATTATCAAACAACGAAAATGTACCCTGTCTTCCCAATATTTACATGATTTTCTTGCTCAATACCCTATTCCCAAAGAGTATAAAATTAAGCTTCCAAAATCGAATCAAGGTATTTTTGATGCTCCAAAAAGTTTCGTAGGGCTGTATACCCACTCGTTTAGCCATTCGAACCTTAGGATGTCTATTCATCCTTTGATTCTAGAATTAATGTAGTACTATGAGGTACACATTTCTCGTTTTAACCCCTTTGTCCTTGCTAAACTCACCACATATATCGTGATGTATAAAGCTTATGGTTTTGAGCCAACACTTAAGGTGTTGAAGGGGTTTCTAAACCCGTATCCTGGTGGGAACTGGCTAACCCAGGCAAAGAGGCCTGAAAGGGATGTTCCTAATCTTATTCTGAGGCCTTATATAAATATAAGAGATCGGAAGGGTAGTTTTTTTTATGTTCAAAACACCATCATCCCACCTCAATATATAGCATTGCTAAATGAGGCATTCAGATTTGATGCTAAACGTTTCAATGACCCTTTTCCTTATAAAGTTTGAAGCAATCCTCTGTACCAACATCTGGCTAGGTACCTTGCTGATGTTTAATCCTTTCCTGAGCCTATTTTGTTTATGGCTGGGATTGCTCAAAGCTGGGAGGGGTCTCCCGCGAAGCCCATGATCATGTATCATGAAAAAAGTATGTGTACTTCCACTTTCTTTAGGTAGGACCAATTTAGCGCTGATATTTATCTTTTCTTGTTCCTTGTTTCGCAGAGATGGCTTTCAGGAACTTTATGCACTAGGATTTGGATGAAGACTTGAGTTTCATGCCCATGGAACATGCCAAAGGGTCATATGACGTTGGTTCGCCATCTACTTCAGTCAACAATAATGATGTAGATCTTTGTCAAAGTTGAGCATGTTGCTTCAGCCCCCCCCCCTATAAGTGCTATTGGAGGGCCCTTCTCAATTGGTTGAGAATGTGGCTAATTCATATGATCCAGCAGATGATGAAGTGCGGATTCTGAGCTCTCAGGCATTCTTGATAAGTTGAAGAGTATAGAAGAACTAGCTGACAAAGCTCTTAAATCCTCCACCAAAAGGAAAACTCCTCTCTTCACTTACGGGTCGGTGCATTTGGCGAGAAAGTTGTCGAAACTAGGAAAGGCGTGAAGTCGCTTTTGGTACCAGAGATGACAAGCCATGGTAAGCACTTGCTTCTAAAATTATAAAGAATACTTATTGTTATGCCTAACTTTTCCCTAATGTATTTCGTTTGTCGCAGGCCTTCCTGACACCAAAGAGCTTCCTAATGCCCTTGCCTGCCATCACATTATTAATCATGTTACCCCTCCAAATTGGAAAGGATTGCTGGACAACATGTCCATAGAAGGGGTCTGCGATTTACATGACAAGAGTGTCGCGAGGCAGGCTGTTTTGGACAATCATCTGAGTTAGAGGCCAAATGTGAGGAGATTGAGAAAGACTTTGACAAAAATCCCCTCACTCAAGACCTCGGAGCGCAGATGTGAGCTAGAGAAGGAGTTAAATTGCCACCAAGTAGAATGTGGCAAACTTAAGCTGGAGGAGGACAAGGTTGTGAGCCTCACTGGTCAAGTTGCTATTCTAGAGAGGCTAAAGTGTGCGGGGTTTGGAAAGTGAAAGGTCTAGGCTTGGAGAATTAGAGATCAAGATGAGAGAGGAGGTTGATGGCCTCTGAGATGCGATACAAAATCTTTGCTGAAGGATGGTGTAGAGGTTGTGTCGAAGAGTAGTGCCATATATTGCCATGGAGTTATATCACGGTCCTGAGGTTGGAGCCGCCATGTGGAAGGTGATTAAAGGCGTATTTTTCATGGGCGGTGTCTTTCTTTGGAAGAGGTGGCTAAGGCGGTGAGCTGTGGACCTCTCCAAAGTTGAATGTTACCGTCCCTCATCAAAACTGTAGTACAAAGAGGCGGGAAATGCATTTGCTCTACAGCGTACCCTTCTGCTTGTAGCCACAAACAATCCCATGGCACCTCTCGAAGATCTACTCTCTAAAAAGCCTCGAAAGATCAATCATGCTACTCCTACAAAGGCGGCTTAAGCAAGCCTTACTACTCGCATCTCAACCTCCCCAAGAAGAAGGATTAAAAGGCGTCATGTTGAAATTAATTTGGTCTTAAGGGTGGCATGTACCCTTGTTAAAAAAATTTCTTATTATGTTACGTACGTTCTCTAAACAATTCGTGGTTATGGTATGCGGCTTCGGCCGAAAACAATATGAACTGGGCTTTGGCCTTTAATGCAAGTACTAGGGCGTAGGCCTTAGTTTTTAATGGAATGGCATAGGGAAATATCCCTATGCACTTATAAATATTTATCATGCCTTCTGCGATGCAGCCATTTTTCGGCGGCAAATTTTACAACCTAAGGTGTAATAACCTCATTATGTGTAACACACACCAAGAATATTTTGACCAATTTTGATCAGCGGCAGGAGATTCGAGCGAACAATTCTATCTTTAATCCTTTAAGTCTTATGGCTTGTTTTTTTACCATAAACTAGTAGGAGAGTTAATGTGAATGTGTTGGTAGGCTTTAGTGGTGATATGAGGTGTTTGTTACACCTTATGCCTTCCTTTTCGACATTGAAACTCATAAACGACTTGGCTCAACAAACCTTTGTGTCTAAGAAATGAAGCAAGAGATTTGTGGGAAATATATTATATCATTGAATTGGTAGAGAGGATTACATCATTTTGAAATGAATACTAAGACAACTACCAATAATGCCTGCTCTTTATG
>OU343220.1:231642249-231773126 GCA_910596185.1 Chrysanthemum makinoi | reverse complement strand
TCGTCACGTCGCGAAGTGCTCAAATGGCGTTGCGAGTTAAGCGATGATGCCGTCACCGCCTTGTATTTCAGCGACTTGAGGTGTCTCGATTCTTGACTTTGGCCATTTTCTTGCATATATCCAGCCTTTTAGGTCCAAATAAGTGCCATTACTGACAATTTGCCTTCAGAGACCTAAAAGTGAAAGGAGCGATATTAAGTAATAGCGGATACAAAAGTGATCAAATAAGGGCTTCGCGACCCCTCAAAGGTACATTTTAAAACCTCATATTATTTAGTGTCTACGGGGGTCTGAGGGGACAAGAACTTGGAGAAGAAACAACTTCACCCGATCTGAACCTACCAATCGACTCAGGAAAGACGCTTGGAAAAACCCATCGATGTCTGAGGGTGAAAAGGGGGACAAGACTTAGAGGATTAATACCGCCCGATCACCGAACCGTCACCACCGCTGTTAGCTGTTGTTGATGTTCGATATACTACATTTACGAGATGTAACTTGGCGTAGGTTAATGAAGTTCTTTAAATGAGGGAAGACATGGGCTGAGATTCAACCACATGAACAGAGTCTCGACCTAATCCAGCAAATCATTATGAATAATACGCTTCCTCGAGACTCTTCATCCTCGATGTATTCAAAGAATTTGACAATGTTCTTCCCAGGGCCCGAAAATGGTAGTTCAGTGGATCACAAAAGCTTCAAGGAAGCTATATTCTAGTCCTTTGAACATTGTGGGATCAAAATAAACTACGCAGTATCGATCTAAGTCCTAATGTGCTCACTTTCAATGCTAACCTACAGAGATAGTACAGGAACTTATGTATCAACATCTTCATAGACTGTATGACAAATTGGTCAAATTTCTAAAGCATCTTTAGAGTTGTGGGACTAAGATAGATGTCGGGGACTCGGTCAAGACAACCTTCCGAAAGTCTTTGGAAGCTCTGAGCTTACTTGAAGAATTCCTCAGATCTCTTGAACTAATCAAAATGCTAAAGTCCTTGTGTTAGGTCTTAGGTCTTGGTTGAGTCTCTTGAGGCAACCTTTGGGTTCCTTAGATGCTCGTGTGACCACTCATTTAAGGCATCATCTTCCATGGCTTGGAATCTTGGGCGGGATGGCCTTAATTATCTCGAGGCTACTCTAGAGAATCAAGTCACAGTCTTGCCGGGCTAGGATACTCTTGACATCAAGGCTATGCTCAGCTGAAATTTATCAAGCCTTCAAAATTGAGGCCCGAACCTCCCCGATTGTCGAGCAACTCTTGCTCTCCTCGTCATTGCGGCAGCGAGTTGAGGGAAGACCTTGAAGATACTTCCTCTGCACGAGGGGATCTAGCTTCGACCGGTCTGCAACACCAATATCATCAATCCCAGGTTCGGCGCCCGTCTCATCGGTCCCACCACCAACAACAACAGCGGCGATTTATCATGACAACAACACCGCCCCTGGTAACATCATCCTCATTAGCGGATAAAGGAAAAGGCATAATGAAAACTCACGAGCTGAAGATTCCCTACATGATTGGCAGCACTAAGTTACCTCTTTCAACACCAATGACTAAGTGCCTACCTTGCTAAGGAAGAGAGGAGAAAGAATTCTTGAAGAAGAAGAAGAAATAGCATGGCTCTTGGTACAATTCGTTGCTAAGGAAGGTGAACATAGGAATTGATCCAAGAAGCTTGAAAGGTCGAGCGGAGACAGAAGTTCAAAGGATGCTCGGTACGCTAAGCATGGTGAAATAAAATGCTTGATTGGAAGAAAAGAACAAAAGAAGCTATGGCCATCGGGCAAGGAAAATTAACAAACAAGCCCAGTCAATGACAAGCGAAGAAGGCTTCTTGAAAAATCACTAACGTCGAATCATCCCAAATCAAACCAGCAATGAATGTTTTGAGGGGATGATAAAGACAACTTCAAGGTTCATGATCCCCAAATTCAGCAGCTATGGGATCAGACTCGATGAAGTTTGGTCCAAAGGTGAAAAAGAAGCGAATCACGATGGTTAAGGAGGCCCGATAATGCTCGAACAAAGTATGAAAAAAGTGAGGATGCCTGCACACGTAGGGATTCACGTGCCTTAGCGCACCCTGGATCTCAACCTCGGTCATCCAAGTCAAAAAAAGGGTTGAGTTCGGCTGAGATCAAAGTGCGGACTCGAATGCAACAGGAGCTACGAAGGTGTAAAGTTTGTAAATTGTCTTGTGATTGAAAAGCTGAAGAGGGGCCCATTCCATTGATGTCTATGGAAACCCATCATTCCAAAGATGGAGTGACATTGATCCCGAGCGAAGTGTGGTACGCAATGCTTGAGCTATCACAGCTGGCCTCTCAAATCTGACTCCACCGCAAACATCGGGGTTACGTCTTTGACAAAGCGCTCATCACTAAGAAGTCAAGCTTGAAACGGAATTCATCTAGGCCGACATAATTTTGCTTTTATCTTTACGTACTAGTGTTAGGAACCATGTAATGTGATCAATAAAAGATGTATGTTTTGTTAAAATACTCGGTGTTCCTTATTGTATTCATTAGTACATTCAGTGTAAGAAGAAGCCATTTGCTCACTTACTTGATCAAACTTAGGCTATTTGTATATCCATAAGGAGGCTGATTGGGTTGATAAATGCAAACCCCTTAATATGATTTGAATAGAAAATATCCTAAGTATTTAGTCCAGTTAAACACTAACAGTCCAGCTGAGTGCATAGTCTCTGCATTGAGCCATCTTGAGATACTCATGAGAGCAAAGAAAAGTCTCTCCACTTCGATGGCGGAACTTAAAGGGTGTGGACCAGGTCAAGAAAGAAGATAGGTGGATTAATTGAGTGATGACAATAACTCTTTGAATCCTAAAACTCCTCTCCGCCTACTTACCGAGACAAACTGAAATAGAAGACTAAAGGATGTGAAGAATGGTAGGATAAAGCGGGATAAGTTTGAATCAGGATAAAGACAGAAGTCCTATCAACCAAAGTCAACTTTCCCTGAATGGCAACGATCCGGGTTCAAGTGTCATCATCAACTTTGGAAAGCGATCTTGTCTCTTACCTAATATAGTCTTTATGAATGAGACAAAATACATGTATTTTGTCTTCAGAAAATGTCATTTGTCACTTAGAAAAAGTTAAAACTCATACTTGTATAAATAGAAGTGATGGAGTGAAAGATTTAAGCTTGTGAATTGTAAAATACATACAAAAGCCATCTTTCACTCCTCCAAATATAACTTAATCCCCGGAGATAGCTCGATTGGGTACTTATGTGTTATTAGCCGGACTTGCTGATAGGAATTACACCCTTTGTCATTTCAATCCCAAGTACTATTACGCAAGTACTTGGGTAATGTATTCTTGTTTGATTCATTTCTAATAAAGAATATTATGTTGAAAATTATTCAGTGTGTTTTACTTACATCTTATCAGTCATAGATTCAGTGTCAACTTATTTTAAATACTTAACTGTTTTACGATAGTGAATAGGGAACAATAGTTTCATATCCCCTACTTTTATACGTTTTAAATTACTTTTGGGGGAGATACATGCTCATAAACTTGCTTTGACTTTCATAAATACTCAAAACATTATACTCTTGTGCTAAGCTATACTTTTCATACTTTTGGACATGAAGTGTAGTTACGATATGTGCCTTAATGTGTTACACTTATTCTTATATGCTTCATTCTTTAGCAAATGTTTAACTCCTGGATGGAGCCGTTGGAGAGGTATTGATAGTACTATCGGTTTGGCAGCCCCCACCTTGGTCCCGATTCATGGCCTTGGGTGAATATAATCCGTATTTTGTTTATTCTTGTCATGAGGTTAGGTTAGGCATTATGATTTACATTAAGTACTACATATATCGTTATACATATGTCCTACTCATACTATACTTTAGCGGTGGGTTGTAAACCACCGGTTGCAATTTTGTATGCTGGCCGGGATTCTGTGAGTGATTTAATGCCTTTGTGTGGAAACATATGTCTTACTATATTTTAGTTGTGGGTTGTGAACACCAGTTGCAAGTTTTGTATGGTGAGTTTACCGGCAGTGGATTCATAATGCCTTTGCTATGGAAACTTTCTTTAAAGACTTTTCAACTTATTTTCAACAAACTCTATGAACTTACCAACCTTTGTGTTGACACTTTTTAGCATGTTTATCTCAAGTTAGTAAGGCGATAGCGGATGCATGGATCATGAGCCATTAGTATGTTTTGGAGACTTCTGCTTTTATCCTTTACCATTCAATACATTTTGAAAATATATATGTAATCATATACCTTGGGACCTCTTGTAATAACTCTTATTTAAATAATTCGAATGGTAAATTTTCAAAACGTCTCATTTAGAGGTCGTTTCCTATACCTTGTGCTTTCTATTAAGAAATAGCACCCCATTGACACTATCGTTCCGCTGCGATATTTTGGGGGTGTTACACCGTATGCTAGTTGACGAATTGCGGAGGTGCACTTCATCAACGCTGAAATGCCTTCTTTTCCGGTACAATCAACATTACTACTAAAAAAAGGATTATGAATAGTTACCTCCCGAACTATCCAGTTGAAAAGAGATCGATTCATTCGGAACCTCTTCGAAAAAGTGTCGTAGAACGTGGGTTTCAAGTTGGTGGTGTTGGGTTAGACTTGCATATTGAGTCTTAGATTGAGGTGTTTTATAAATTTTGGTTTTCGTCTATTTATAATAAACGACACCGCTCTTGCAATAAAATTCATGTTCCGACTTTCAATTTCTTGTTCTTCTTCTGAGTCGGTGAACATAATCATATCGGAATTCACGAAATTCATTTTAAAAATAAAAGGAATGAGATTTATGTTGTTTGAAATGATGAAGTTAAGAAATGGTGAGTTTCTGTTTGAAAAATGGTGAAATGGTATTTATAAGTAAAAAATGGGGTAGTGTGTAATTTAAAAATAAAAAATGCAACGGATATATAGCACATGGGCCCACGAAAATTTCGAACTCCCACTAGGTGTATGAAAAAAAAATTGAAAAAAAAATAGAAAAAGAGAAAAGAAAAAAGTAGAGTGTTAAAAAAAACGGGCTACCATCCTACATCTATCTTTAAATTTATGTTTGTTTGTTTTAGTTATCTAGAGTTTAGAGTGTCGAGTCTTGGCTTAGCAACGCCATTCTTCGTATGCTTGTAACATAAAAGATTTTTGACTTGCCACCACTAAATAGCCTATCCCACCAAACCCTTTGTTTTCTCACAGTAAGCCTAACATTACAACCTTTAAGAAACCTCTTTGATTGTCTCCTAGGTGCTAAGCGATGGAGGTTTATCTAGTCTCAAGCCTATGGTAATCTATGTACTAGGACCGGTTAATGAGTATTTATCTTCCATTTCCAACTTGTTATATTTCATATACACAGAGAGATGAAGTATCCAAACACCCTTGTGAGGTGCTAGTATGTAATGTCCGTGCTTGTTCAAACAGGCTTATATGTTGTGGACTGTTTCAAACCAATGCTTCATGACCTCTAACTTATAAATTAATTGGCTAAAAGCATATTTGCTTGAGGACAAGCAAATACCAAGTGTAGGGATATTTGATAAAGTTTTAAAATGTACCTTTTGGGGGTCATTTAAGCCCTTATTTGATCACTTTTGCATCGTTATTACTTAATATCTCCTTTCACTTTTAAGGTCTCTTGAAGGCAAATTGCGTAATGGCACTTATTTGGATTGAAAAGCGCGGATATCAAAAAATGCGTCAAAGAAATCGAGACACTCAAGGCTAGTGGAAAGGGTGACGTCACTGCTAAACCTATGACGCCGTCGGAGCATTTTGTGACGGGACGGAAGAAATTTCTTATCTTCGTGACGGTGTCAAGCTTTAAAGAGTAGGCCGTCGCCTTCGAACTGACCTAGATTTGATCCGACCGTCATAAAATTTGAAACAGGGGCGTCAAAGCACAAGGTGACGCAGTCACAAGACTAACGTGGCCAAGACGAAACCCTAATGACGGCGATCCGACGGCGTCACAAAACATAACACTACAAGAATCCTATCAGTTACCCACAAAAATCACCCATGGAGGATGATTTATGGGTATGTACCCACAACTTACCCACATATTACCCATGATTACAAAATTGAAAACTGATAAAACTTACCCACAAATTTCACATGGTTTTCACCACGGAATTACCCACACAATTATATTTTGTGTGTATTTTGTGAGAAATGTAGTGTCAATAAAACATTTCTCACGAACTACACACCGATTTGGCTACCATGGGTAAATATGTGGGTAATATTGTGGGTAAATTTATGTTACCCACAAACTACAATTATCATGTATGTTTGTGGGTAATTTTGTATGGGTAATATGTGGGTATATATTTACACACGACTTTACCCGCCTTTCTTTTCATGTTTATTTTGTTGTAAGTAACTATAGTAGGTAATTTGAGGAGAATATTTACCTACGTCTTTACACTTAACTAATTAATTAAAATATTCCAAATTTCAAGCAAGGGTAATATGACAAACGCGATCAAACTTCCTGATCTATATTTAGTAGTGAACAATTAAATTAAGACATGCTAAAAAGAGAACGTGGACAATTATTTTGAGATGAAATGAGTATTATTTTAAAGGTTTTAAGTAATTTAATTAACTATAAGGCCTATAATCCCTCATAATCTTGTTTCAATTGGCTTGGGCTTATAAAGGTTTATAGTTTTTATAAGCTTCAATAAATTTGTGTGACAAACATAACTTATTTTATAAACTAGATTATTTTAAAAGCTCAAGCTTTTATAAGTCGGTTTCATATTTTTAAGAGCACCCGGTGTCCTTGCCCGTGCCATACTGGCGGTTCACCTGTGGCTTTGTCATGCACCTCGCCACTGCCGCGACGAGCCAAACGTTTCAATTTTATTTTCAAAAAAAACTACCGTTTAATGTATGTGTGATGGAAAAGACGTTTTTTTTTTTAGGTGGGGTTAATAATGGGTTGGGCTTGTTGGTAAGTTTTACATTCATTTTTTTTATTTTTTTTTAATGTTTAGTTTATAAAGTATTTTAAATATATTGTATTGTATTTTTATTTTAATAAATAAATTTTGTTTATTTGGAAATGTGAAAAAAATTAAAGTTGTAAGTGGTGGGCCTTAAATGAGTAAGTTAAGGTTTGTTATGAGTGAGAGGGTTAGTTGTGGATGTTTGTTATAATGATGTGGATGTGATGTGCCACCCGTGAGCCCCGAATAAAGAGCTTAGGCTTGTTATGACACCTAGTGCTCTAAGGCCGAATTTTTTAATTATTTGATAAAGTTAAGAAAAATGATAAATGAGCCTAACTAAAAGAGCCTAAAAGATGACTTAATGCATAAATGAATTTTAGGACCCTTTAGTTAAGTCCTAAAGTTAATTTAAATGCGCAACATCTAGAATTTCTAAAATTTTTGAGCAGTTGAGCACCACTTAAAAAGTGTGTCGGTTTTCAAAATTCAACTTGTTTCATTGGCGGGAATAAATTTTTTTTATCCCTCTCGTAATCCACGAACCATGTATCTTGTTCTCCACAACTCCACCAGTTTCCTCCCAATTCGCAAATAGCGTCACAACATTGAAGGTTAAAAGATAAAATCTTTTCATTGCACAACAAAGATACAAAGATATGATTGTTCTAATATTTTTTTTCCTTACGCTTTTTCAATTGTAGATGTTGCTACTTTTTATAAAAGTTATATTTGTTTTGTTCTTACGAGTCTCTTTTTTTAGTATGTAAATGATTGTTGTTTATTTGAATTTGTTTATATTGATGTGCAGTAACTATGGGAATTTGGTGAGTGCCTGAAAACATTTTGATGAAACGCGTGTTCAAAAGTAGAGGTAACAATCAAGTTTTCTAATTATTTTGTTTTAGCATATAGCAATCATCGATGGTGTAAAGGAGAAGTGATTATAAACTATAATGCATAGATCTCAAATCTCTTTAAAGTTGATTCCGGTAATGCTTCTTCAAGTAGGTGATTTAACACATTTATTTTTAATCTAGACTGTTTGGTGCATTGTTTATGTATTCTTTGTTTCTTTTCCATCTCTGGTCCTTTCTTTGATTGCTAAGAATGTAGTATTTGTTGCAAATTGCCTTGCTTCTTTTGCAATAAGAATTATTGATACGCAGGCTGAAGCAAAGCGTAAAAACTGATAAGAGTATAAATACAAAGGTATTGATACACCGCCAAAGTAATATATTCTACATTTTGTGTCTTAAGTTTATATATGTGTAATATATCATCATAGCTTACTTGTTTCTTTTTTCACTTGAGCAGATCCTATTTTTTGTAGAGGTAAAGCAACAAGCAAATGCATTTCTTTGGTTTTTCAATCTCTCTTGAAAGTGAAGGATATAAAAGGTAGACTTTCATCATGTACAAACCTAGGCACATATCTTTGATGTTTGGATGGATTTTTGGCTTTTTAAATATGCTCAACTGGCTATATATGATATTCACAAATATACAAGTGAGGATTGTTAAGTTTGAGAGTTATACAATGATGAATCTCATATGGTTATGCAATCATTTGCAAAAGCTAATTTTATGTGTTCTTTATGTTAGGTATAGCGGGACTGCGGGAAGTGTTAGTTCCAAGTGAGGACCAACATATAAACAACATCAAAGGGAGAGATGACATTGTTTTTCAGCAGTACCCTTAACAAGGAAACCACTACAATGGATTTGGATTGATGCCTTGTGAATATACCTAAACATGTAAAATATAAGAGTTATGCTTATGTGTGTCTATTGAATAATAGCAAGATTTGCTCTTTTGTTAATTTAGTAAATAACCAGGTTTGTAATTATACTTGGATGCAACATCTTAATAAAGTACTATTTTCATTTGGTATTTATGTTTTGACATTCTATTTGTAGACATATACTTATATGAAATGCATTAGAGTATATTGGTTGCTAATTTCCCTAGAGTTTACCCAATGTTGTCTCGTGGTAAGCCATAATTGATGAACATATATTACCCACTTAATTATGTTACCATGGTTAAATTTACCCACGACATTACCCTCAACTCTATGGATGGGTATTTTCATGGTGAGATGGAAAATCCCATGAAACATTACCCACAAACATAACTTAATCACCCACCTATATTACGTGGGTAAATTTACCCACAAAGTGAAAATGTCATGGGCAAAAAATTAGCCTCGAAGGTTTTACCCATCATTATATAGTCATGTGTAATTCGTGGGTATTAACCAATTACCCACGAATTTAAGTCTTTTACCCATGAATTTTGCTCGTGGCTATTCGACGAAATTCTTGTAGTGTAAGGTGACGCCGTCGCATATGTAATCTTATATATAGAATCCGAATTTTTCAGTTTTAGTGAGTAGTCTTTTGGAGTAAAAACCTAAACCGAACCAAGGCTGTCTTGTACAGTATTTTAGGGTTCCAAGCCCTATCTTACATCAAGATAAGTGTTTTACTTCATTAATTCAATTATGTCTTTGATTATTTGTGTGTATGCTTGCATTTTCTCCATGTCCGGCTAATTTACTTGTGTGTTTGCTTAGGAATATGAAACTTAATTATTGAATATTGATTGGTTGTCTCTTATCTTAATTGTTAATGATCTAGTAATGCGATAGGTCATTCGTTGTGTACTTAATGCTTGATTAATCTTTGTGAACCTTAGGTTATAGCACCTAGAGCTGTTGTAAGCTAAACCATCCAAAGAGGCCTTAGAGTTAGAGTTTATATTCCCTAGTGGGTTTTGTAGACGAGACCCTTTGGTAAGTTCAAAGAGTTAGGGATAAACGCATACCCTACGACTTTAGACACACAACGCGATTAAGAATAAGGACGTGACAATTCAACCACCAATAGGAGATAATTAAGGAGTAGTAAAACCTAAGTAAACACATCTTTAAACTATCATACGAGCACACAATAATTAGACATAGACTACATACACCTTAGATTAGATAATTAGATAAGTAGAGTAATCGGTAGCAATACCAACCCGAAATCCAAACCCCGAGATTCGTACCTTTCCATTTCCTAAAACAACATAAAAAAAGATAAAAAATAATCTTCCTCAACCCCAACCTTGGCGTAGTAACTTCTCACTAGCATTCCTATTCCCCTAGAGAACGATATCAATACCCGTGGCTTACTAATACTACACTACAACGATTAGGTTCCTGCTAGTGTTATAAAACTTGCTCGAAGAAAAGGAAGTTCCTTTAACCCCGAACGACGCGTGTAGCGTTATCCAGAACTTTTCACATAACACGAGGAACTATTGAAACACAACCCTTTTAGTTCAACACAAACTAAATTACGGCAATTTGTTTCTTTATAATTGTTCGTTGTCTATGTGTTTGTCGTTTAGATTGTGTTTATTAACTTAATGTAAATAAGGAGTGGTAGCAAATGAAAACAACTACAAAAGGACAATATCATTTACAAGAGGACGTTGACGTCCTAAATAAGAACAAACTATGTAACTAAATTAAATTCATGAATAATGATGGAGCTGAGAGCGACTACTACTATATAGGGGTGACAATTTTCGATACGATACGATAAACGACACGAACTCGACATGAAGTTAAACAAGTTTGGGTTGAGAATTAAATATGTTTTGGTCAAAAACGAGTCAACCCGTCTAACCCGGTTAATAAACATGTCGTGTTTGGGTTGAGTAAGTATTAAACAAGTCAACCCGTGAACCCCGTTTAAGTATATAAGATCTTAAAAATAAAATATATAACTTGGTTTTTATGTTGGATGCGGATTAAATGTATTTTGTTATTTACTTAGTATGAGTGAATTATAATTTTATACCTTAGTTATCATGAAAATTGACGCTTGTAATTCAAAAAATTGTCGCATAGTTATTTGTATGTTATTCTTATCATATTTTAAATCCTTATATCATTTTTTGCATTTAAACTCGTTAAATCGACAAACCATCAACTTTATTCACTGCTTGACCCATTTACTTAAATGGGTTAAACGGGTCACAAATGGGTTACACGTGTTATGCAGGTCTGAGTTAGGGTTGAGTTTCTTGACACGATTAATAAATGGGTCGTGTTTGGGTAGTCTGTACTAACCCGCCAACAAGCGAACCCAAATAGGTTAACGCGAACACGACTCGATTGCCACCCCTTACCACTATATATATTTTTAGGATATTAGCCAAAAAAAAAAAAAAAAAAAAAACGTAAATTTATTGACTTAAGTGTACATTGTAATTAGATTAAGGTTAGACTACGAACTAGATTGTTTGAAAAAGCCAAAAATCTTTTTTTCAAAAGAAATAAATGTTTCAACTAATGGTTGTCATATTTTATTTTCGGTTAAATTATCATATGTTATGATAATTTTCAATTACATTTTGATTATTTTACGTTATATGTATAAATATTACACAAAATATTTAATCAAAATTTCTCAACTATAATTATTTGCCGCTTTAAAGTCCCGTCGCTGTCTACGGATAAGACTATCATAAAGCATCTATGAAAGTTAACATTTTAAGTTGCAATTTTACTATATTAGTGTTATATTAAAGTACTATCATAAAGCATCTATGAAAGTTAAGATTTTAAGTTACAATTTTACTAAATGAAAGTTAAGATTTTAAGCTACAATTTTACTAAAAAAAAACTTTATTTAGTGTTATATTAAAAAAAAATGTGCCTTTTAAGTATAACTATTAAAGTACTATCAGTTGTGCATAATTCCTGGATTTCCTATTACGTATTGAGAATGGAATTGAGGACATAGCCATGCCTTGCATCGATATAACTTAATTCAATGATGCTTTAACCGTTGCTGTTTATCTATTTATTAAACACAAATGTATGGTTTTATATTTCAACGAGAAGTGGCATCACACTATTCATTTATACCATTTAATTATTATGTGATATGATCAAATGAAACGACCCGTCTTCTCCCTCCGCACAACTAACGGACACCATCACATTTTTGCTACCGTCGCAACAAAGCGTGAGTACCTTGCAAGTGATGAATAAATAAGTGAGACCTAAATTTCGACAAATAAATATAACCCTGAAATTTTTTAAATTGCTTAGTTTTGACAAAACTTATGTTCTTTGTCGTAGAAAGCTTTTTTTATTTTTTTTTATTTTTTGTCAAAATTAGATCTCAGCCCTTTTAGTAAAATAATTTACAGATTGAACTTATGTTACATGATCGAGAAACTAGGTGAATACCTTATATTGGTTTGACATTACTAGCCGGATACTCGCATGTTGCGACGGTGGATATGCTGCAATTTAATTTATCTACGATAAAATATTATGCGAAAATAGTTACGACATCATCTAAATTCCACATTCGAGAAAGAACCAGACAAGGAAATCACACAGCAAATAGAATCCGGAAAAAGCCAAGACAAAGATAATGCAAAGAGGAAAAAAAAAAGAGTTCTGCATCTTTCCAGGTCTAGGAGAACAAATAGGCGTGTGGAATAGGGAGTAATATTATCTTACGAACAAATAATTTTAAACAAAAATGTCATTTCTATTATAGCATAGACATAGATATGCCAACAATAAATATGTATAATTGATTTACTAAGTAAATTTTGGTTCCAACTATTTCATCCATTAAGCAATATCTTTCATATTTTTTAGAAGAAGCTTCATTAAACCTTTAACAATATTAGTATCGGTTTTTATCCTATTTATAAAGTAATCATGCCTTTATCATTATCCACAACGGATTGAGAGACGTCTTCTTTCACGATTTGCTCAATTTTCTTTATTTTCTTTGCGCGTTACATAATAATCTCTACTTTTTATTTTGCGTTTTTCAGTTTAACTGATACATTCTATATGAATAGATAGTATGTACGGATTCAAATTTTCATATCCTCTCGTTCTCATTTCAAACTACAAGAAAAATAAACAAAATTATTTGTAGGTTAATTATTTGTCGTGGTAAAAGCCCATAAGTTCAAGACGTCTTGGTTGTTGATGTGATCAAGAGAAGCCAGTGAGTTATTGTCATCACATACTCACTCCATTATCTTCTTTTGTGATTTTGGCTTCACTTGTTGGGTTCCGTCTCAGAAAGTGGAGAGACTTTCTTTAATCTCCGAAAAACTCTTTTAGATGACTCTTTGAACGTTTTATTATTCAGGGACTTCATTTACATGTTAGGTATTTTATGCTCAAATCGATGATCATTCGTCTCCAAATTAGCACAACATATTAAAATAAATAAATAAATAAATGATGTATATAACAAAACTCAAAGGATCTTAAAAGTCGCCAACATAGGCATTTCCGTCACATGAACGTTGTTATTCTATACCTGAAACTTATTCGGTTATTCCATTATTTATTTATTTTTTGTTTTCGAGCAACTTTTGGTTGACTAGGCACACTTAGTACCACTTGTGCCACTTTGGCCTATTAGTGTTAATTTATTTAGGTGCTACACACTTCACATTCCCTTCTGTAAACAGACACAAACATGGCTGCAGCGCCGAAAACTGAGAACAAACCTCATGTAATATTCATGCCATATCCAGCACAAAGCCATATAAAAGCAACACTCAAACTAGCAGAGGTCCTGCACCACAAAGGACTCCAGATAACCTTCATAAACACTGAATTCAACCACAAACGTTTCCTTGAATCAGGAGGCCAACACTGCCTGGACGGATCACCTGGTTTCCAATTTAAAATCATTTCTGATGGTCGTAGCTCAATAAATGATGTCACACACACAGTACATCAACTATGTTATTCAGCGGAAACCAGCTTCTTGGTTCCTTTTCTTGATCTTGTAACCAAACTTCCAACTCCTCCTACTTGTATAATCTCTGATGGGTTTATGTCAGCTTTCACCATTGATGCTGCAAAAAAGCTAGGAATTCCCATTATGCTCTACTGGACGCTCGCCGCTTGTGGGTTCATGGGATTTTACCAGTTACAATTTATGGTCGAAAAAGGACTCATACCTCTTAAAGGTTTTTTTTTTTTTTTTTTTCCTTTCCTGTGTAGTATAGCCTCTCTTTCCTTGTCTTGTTGAGCATATAACCTAAAAAAATGCTGCTTATGCTTCTTAAATAATGCGGATAAGTAGTTGTAACAAATTGCATAGTATCTGGATTTGCTATAGGTTCAATGAACATAGATAATCTAGATAATTAAACAAGTGCTACTTTTTCAAACATCTCTATCACCCTTAACATAAGCACAGGTAATCATAAGTAGTTTGCGTCTCTCTGCAATCTACACACTTAAAACTGCTAATGTGTTGGATCAAAACATGAGAAGCAGACACTGCACTACAAGAATCGGTGAACTTCTTGCGGCGACACCTATGGCGACGAACGTTGTTGTCGCAATAAATATACTAAAGAAAATGTAAATTAAATTATTATTTAAATGATTTAATAAATTCGTTAATTATATTAATACAGTATGATATTCGTTGCGACGACCTATAACGACGACGAGATTTGATTAAATTTATATTATATTAACTTTTACCTATAACGACGACAAGTCATAGCTAGAAGTCCGACGGGAAGATGATATTAGGAAGGAAATTGATTTAAAAAAAAAAAAAAAAAAAAAAAACTTAAATTACTTATAGCGACGACATGTCGGCGCTATAGGTTACGGCGGTTTTTTTGTTCTAGGCGCGGGAAAAAGAATTGGAAAATTCTTTTAGCCACTACTATGTCGTCGCCACACTCAGTCAAAGTCACTGTTTGAAAACCGACTATCTTGTCGTTTAGTGAGATAAGGAATTTTAATGAGCAATAACAAGCATCCCCTAATGGTTTTCATGAATATGCAGATACAAGTCACTCAACATTAGAAAGGAGCATTGATTGGATTCCTGGAATGAAAGGCATCCGACTAAAGGATCTTCCAAGTATGGTTCGGACCACAAACCCAAATGGCATGTTTTTTAAGTTCATCATGGAAGCTGCTAAAAGGTCAAACGAAGTTTCATATAATATCATCCACACGTTTGATGAGTTGGAAGCAACTATTGTCGATGCCTTGTCATTGATGTTGTCTCGTGTTTACACGGTTGGGCCACTGCAGTTACTTCTTGATCAGATACCCGAAGAAGAAAAACAAACAGAAAGGTCCAATGTCAACAGATACAGTTTATGGAAAGAAGAACCAGAGTGTTTGCAATGGCTCGAATCCAAGAAACCAAACTCTGTCGTCTATGTGAACTTCGGGAGTTCAACAGCCTTGTCTTTAGAAGATTTGAAAGAATTTGGTTGGGGACTTGCTAATAGCAACCACTATTTTCTTTGGATAATTAGATCAAATTTGGTTGTAGGAGAGTCTGCGGTTTTGCCTCCTGAATTTGAGGAGCATATAAAAAACAGAGGTTTTATAGGAAGCTGGTGTTCACAGGAAAAGGTCCTTAGCCACCCTTCTGTTGGAGGGTTCTTGACTCATGGTGGGTGGGGTTCGACCATTGAAAGCTTGTCGGCTGGGGTGCCAATGATATGTTGGCCCTTTGTGGCGGACCAAACAACTGACTGTAGGTATATATGCAATGAATGGGGGGTTGGACTAGAGATGGGGAATAATGTGAGAAGGGATGATATTGCAAAGCTTGTTATGGAGTTGATGGGAGAAAGGGGTCACAAACTAAGGAAGAGAGCCATGGAGTGGAAGGTTAAGGCGAGAGCTGCAACAAGCACTGATGGCTCATCTTCTTTGAATGTTGACAAACTTGCTAATGAAATCACTATGTTATCAAGAAACTAGTTATTCCCCATTAAAACTTTCATGTATCTTTAAGAAAAGTTGTTTCTGATATGTATATGTATGACCTGTACTAATGTTAAATCAACAATGAAGCTCCGATCATTTTCCATCCCATGGATATGGGTTGTCGTCATTAGGGTTTAGATCCTGTAAAAGGCCAAATATAGTGAAGGAAATATAGGAGACATTGAATAAAACTGATTCACACAAATGTTCAATTTCTATTTAAACGGTGCAAATCTGAAGCGGTCGTTGTGAATTGGTTTATTTGATAAAAAAATTGTATCCTTTTTACGTTGATACTGACCCATCATCATAATGTCATCAAAGTTGATGATATATATCAAATCCCAGTTGACAATTTGTGCTAGAAGCTTATTACAACATTTGCAAATATATTGAAATAGTTAACACACATGAAAAAGCACACACAAAAGTTCTTTACACACACTCATATTATGATCAAAACCAACTAAGAAACACTGCCACAAATGTCACACAACGCATCATCCATCAGATCATTTTATTATCTTAAAAGCAAACCACATGATACAATCGCCATCGTCGCCATCTTAGTACTCTCAGCGCCAGATCACCTAAAAATAGAACTCATATTATTTAAGGAAGAGCGTAATAGATATAAATGTGTCAACAAGATTCAAAAAGTGTGTCAAGTAGTTATATTTGTATACCCAAGGTGAAGTTCTGGTTTCCCATGAATTGAGTATGCAGAAGGATCCTCCATAGGCTCCATTATGTTCAGATGAAGTGAGTTCCTAGCAAGGTATGCCTGCAATGCAGTATACGCATGTCCACTGCTCATGTTCAGCTCGTGGACCCTCTCGCTCTCAGCAATCTGTATCCACACAAAAGACACACATATTCAGTTCACGGATTAGCAGTTCTAATTTTTATATACTCTCTCATGTTTATAAATGCATATTTTTGTTTTTCCGAGGAGAATTTACTTGTACTTTTGAACGTAGGAATGCATTGTGATGCTCCAGCTCGACTTCCTGTTATAACCAATGAAAAAACCGATATCAGATAAGAAATGCAACATTCGAGAAATGAAAATGGTGAACACTTAGGATCATGTAGTATTACCCTTTTCTGCAAATTTTCGGTTTCAGCAAGTATCATGTCATTCTGTTGAAAGTTATAACAAAAACATGTAAAAATAATGGGAGTTAAAAATATAAAGAATGCATACACAGCGATTATTGTACCTTCTTGGACCTGATCTTTGAGATCCCTCTTTCAAGCCTGGTCTCCAACTGCTTCAGTTCCTTCACGTTCAAACATCCCAAGTTCTCACCCATAAGATGGCTGCAGTAAACCACAAAATAAGGCGAAAAAAGGGGTCATTTTCTGATGTTTAAATGAAATCAAACAGTTACCGACTGAATCTTCTCCACAAAGTAGTTTGCTAACTAGCATATTTATGGCCTATGTTCACCTGTTAGTATTTTGAAGCATTTGTATCTGCTGACGAAGTTTCTTAGACTCCTGTTGATAAAACTGCATTCACCAGAAATAACGTCAACAATGTTAACAACATAAATATTACCAGGCTATACCTTGTGCACAAAAATAAAGGTTCATATTAATGTGTAGGTTTTAATTTATATGTGCTTATATATAAGTTTGACATATATACTTTTAACCAATATTATGTGTTCACGTTAGAAGATCTCACATATATGTTATCTAAGTACAAAAGGAAGGCATAGGACATATATCTTACTTGAGCATTGATCTCTTGGGTTGACCATGTGCTTGGTGTACTTGAAGTTGCTTTCCTGTATCTTTCTATAGTTGATTTGATGCTAAAATAGAAACATGAAAGAATTGAAGTGTTCAAATCTATGCATAAAATTAACAATGCATGCAATGGCAAGTTTATGGTTATAACTATGGTTACAAATAATAATTTTACTTTTACACCAACTATGCGTGTAAACACGATAAGCGTTGTACTAAATACTGATTTGGACCTCAAAACTCATGATATGACTATGCTAACTAAGATTATTAATTGTTGTATCAATATCTACATGTTGATTTGTAATGGAAAATCTCTTGGATTGCTGGGAACAAAGTCAGCTGCACTCCTCAATCCAAAGCATGTGATGTTCTTGATCTCCTTAGGAAGTTATGATAGCGGTTTCGGTTAGAAAATGAACAAAACTAAAAATATTTTCTTGTCTTGGTTAGACTGGTGAAGAGATTCACAAGAAACTTGTAGAAGTCGATCTGATATAGGAGCAAGTTTTATTGGCAGACATATATGTGTATCGGTAATAATACAATCTTTTTCGCCAAAACATGATTTACTAGAAAATCATTTAGTTAAAACACTCCCATTGTAATTTTAGTGTCAAAAAACTACTAAATGGCAAGTTTTATATATATATATATATATATATATATATATATATATATATATATATATATATATATATATATATATATATATATATATATATATATATATATATAGTGTATCTTTATTAGAGCACCTGTTAAGTCACGACTGCGAGAACCCTGAGCGTTAGATTGCTTGATCAATGGCTATAATTGATTGTGCCATTAATGTAATTAACTAAAAGATTAGGACAGTTCTTGAAAAGCTGAAAGGGTAATTATGGGATTTCAATCAAAAATTAAATTACACAAAAATAGGGGTAATTAAATACAATTAAATCATATATTTTTTCCGAATCAGTTAAATGAAAATCATAGTTCATCTTCTTTCTCCCTCCCAACCCTAGCCGCCCCTCCTCTCTCAATTCAAAGCCTTCAATCAAGGATCGTGATTTACTGCCACAACAACCATGATCGCGTCTCCTGGATCGATATCATCATCATTATTAGTTTTTTTTTTGTTAAAACTGCTCCTCTTTTGTGATGGCCCTTATTTTGTTTCGATCTAAAACTAGGTGTTGATGGAAGGTTTTTTTTTTGTTACTACAGATCTTGGGTTTTTCATCTTTGTTGATTTTGGTGATTTCATTGGTGTTGCAAGGCAAGAGGATCTGATCTCAGGTGTCATTTCAAGGTATCTTGGCTATTTTTAATATTTTTTCTCTATGCGTTAGTCGTTATTGTTAATGTTATTGTTTGTTTATGCAAATATAAATGTGAAGCATTCACTGTTGAAAATGAATTGTGTTTGCTGTAGCGTTTGTGGATCTTAACGAGGTGGCAAATGTTTGTTTAGATGTTATGGTATTTGTTTGTCATTGTGTCACAGTTAATAAACGTATAACATATGAAGACTTAGTATAGTGTTTTATATTATTTAACTGGATGAATGTAGTAATAATTTAGGGTGAAGCAATTAATGTATAATGTTTTGACATGATTTGTTACACACATGTTCTGCTGTTAAACACAAATCTTTCGAGACACGTCAAAGTTACTTGTTCATTTTGTAGTTGATGCGGTTTTAAGTGTCACTTAGGTTGTGTATATGTGTAACATGTATATAATGCGGTAAAAAAGTGATGTTCTATGTGTGTTTAGGATATGTATTTAAGATGATAGGTACGGTAAACTTGTTTAATTGTGTGCTGATATATTAAGTACTTTACACATATTTTTATGGTATTTGAGACAGCTAAAAAGTGACTTGTCTAGGTGGAAGATGTTTTGGCTCACAAACAAGCCATTCCATTCACCCGTTTCTGTCGTGGAGTTGGACGTTGATGTTATAACAATCCGATATCTACAAACTGGGTAAGTTATTTTTAGGTGTTATTTGTTTTGATTTATTATCAGTGAGTAAATTACTTTTATGTGCTATTTTCCAGATTTGAGAGCCGCCTTTTTTTTCTTCGTTATCCACGACCGTAGATCAGATGGATCTTCCATCTCAGATCCATCTCCTTGGGTTATAACAAGCAACAGGTAATGATAGTTTTTAATCTTTTCATAAACATTTAGTTTGTTTTTTTAATCCAAGAGGTAAAATAAATAATTTATAAAAGGCAACAGGTAATGATCATATGGATTTCATAACAATGTGTCGGCAACACCAGATTATTAGACTCAATTTCCTTTGTAAGATAATTTTGGATCTGTGTTGAAGCCCATATATAACGATGTAGACTTAGAAAAATCAACATGCATTATCAATGTCAATGAGAGTTATACATATATGTTTACGTATGTAAAATATATGTTTATGTATAAAACATGTATGTTTACGTATAAAACATGTATGTTTACGTATAAAACCTATATATGTTTTGTGTATGAATTATAAAACATATATGTTTTGTAATTGGATTATATATGTTTTGCATACATAAAAAAAATTCTCATGTTTATTTGTGTTTGTTAGTTTAAGCTTGTCCATTTGTGTTATGTTATTTTGAGTTTTATTTTAAAAGTATTTAATCTTGGCTATTATTTTTCTAGAGCGTTTTGAAGTGCACACACACGGAATACATATGTTCTTGAAGGCGTGCATGTATGTTTTAGGCAGCACACATGTACAAAAATAATCGATGAAAACGAACCATATGTCCGTTTAAAGTAAATTATTGTTAGTCACAAGTGTAGATAGATTATATTCATGTATTTCTTTTATTTTAAATTTGTATTTTAATTGTATTTCAATCTATATCAATTGTGTTTAACATTATGTTTTGGTTGTTATAAATTTGATCTAAAAACACATACTTACTTTTCATTTAGAAAAACATGTATGTCGAAAAAATTATTCCAAAAACCAAAATAATAAAATTAATTCATGAAAACACATATGCACAAAATTAGTTTTAAAACATACTGTTGAGAAAAAAAAAAGAAAAAAAAACTGTAAAAATAAAAATTGATTTATTTTAAAAATCAAAAATATAAATCATTTTACTATTATACCCTTTGGATTAAATAAAAAGTTTAATAATTCAAAATGCTATGTTGCATTGATATGTTCTATTACATTACTAGAGCACATAAAGGGTTCTCCAGATTCACCTGCACAGGGTTAAATAAAGTCCCCTATATATATATATATATATATATATATATATATATATATATATATATATATATATATATATATATATATATATATATATATATATATATATATATATATATATATATATATATATATATATATATATTTTAAATGACAACTTCAATCTATCTTGCCAGAACTGGAAAGACAAAGACCAATGACAGAAATGGCAAAGACTTAAGAAATTATGATTTCACTTTTATGTTTCCAATACAAATCTTGAGCATAGATGGATTTTGTGTGTCCCATGTGTTGTTTGTAAAAGAAAAGTCTATTCTCATGCTAATGGTTTTCTTCACTTCAATTATGGTGCTACTGAGAGTTTTCTTGAACCAAAATGGAAACTGTGAGAACACTCAAGACATTATCTCAGTTAGCAACTCATAAATCCAAAACTATGCAATAAAATGATGAAGTAGATTTTGTACAAGATACTACTCGTACAATATTTTATGGTAACTAGTAGCATTTGGGTAACTACAATATTTTAAACAAGTACATATAGCCTTTTTGGTGTTAATGTCATGTAACTCAAGATTGTCTTGCAATCTCTTATATGTATTGTCATTTCATTTGAATCATTTCAAATCCATAGTAAAAATCTTTATTTTTTTTAACCAAGAAAAACTAGTAGTATTTGACTATTTGGTCAAACTTAGTATTAGAATTTTGGGATAATTACACCAAAATGCATCTAACTGTCACTTTTTGTAGTAATGTGTAGTCTATTATTTTTTTTTGTAGTTCCATGTACTCAACTTTTGAACTTAATTAGTTATGTGTATCGAGTGTTCAGTTGTGTGCATTATTTGACGAATATACCTAAAAGTTTAGTACATGGAACTACAAAAAATTGTTAAATAGTACACACACTATTACCTACGGAACTAAGTGAATTCAAAAGTTAGGTACATGGAACTAAAAAAAAAAATAAGCTACACAGAACTACAAAAAATTACAAGTTAGATACATTTTGGTGTAATTATCCCTAGAACTTTTACTAAGTTTTCTCATTTTACCCTGATTTACCATTTGAAGAATACATAGGATACTAACAATCCAGTAATACTTAAAACTCAGGGTCCGTTTGGTTCGGTGGAATCCTAAGGATTCTGATGGAATTAGAATCAAATTCCATTTCATAACGTGTTTGGTTGAAAATTTTAAAGAATTTTGAATCTGAATTCCATTCCTACTTGTGTTTGGTTGTGCGAATGGAATGAAATTCATTCAAAATCCCATATATATGGAATTCAACATTCCATGGCTATATGAGAAGGATTGTTTATAATTTCATGGAATTCATATTATGTTTATTATTATTATTATTATTATTATTATTATTATTTTATTTATTTATTTCATTTATTTATTTATTTTATTTTTATTATTTATTTTTTATTATAATTTTTTTTAATTTTTATTATTATTTATTTATTTTATATATTTTATTATTATTATTATTATTATTATTATTATTATTATTATTATTATTATTATTATTATTATAAACGATCATTTAATTATTATTGTTATTATTATTATTTTTTATAAACAACCATGTTATTAAGATTTAAAATTATTATTTATTTAAAATTGAATATAAATTATTATTTATTTAAAAAAATTATTATTATTATATTTAAAATTATTTTTTTTTTAAAATTAAATATAGTTTATTTATAGCTTACTTTTTAATTTATACTTTAAAAAATACAATTGTCTTTTATATAAAAAATTATTTATTTAATATATTAGTTTATATAATATTATTTAAAAAATTATTATTATAATTTGATAAATAATTTATTTATTAAATAATATTTATTTTATTAATCTTAAACTAAAATTAAATTTTAACAATTTTAATATAATTGTTTTTTCTCATTTCATTCTTCTAACCAAACATGCGCTAGTATTTGCAGATTTCAATTCCGTCAGATTTTAAATCCTAAGGATTTCAATTTCTAACATTCCATTCCTTCACATTCCAATTCCTTAAACAGATTCCAATTCCGTCAAAAACATTCTGCGAACCAAACGAGCCCTCATTTTACCCACAAGTACTCACATCACAAGATTGTATTATCTTGTATGAATTGCACATTTCAATAAGTTGTAAGTTATTCAAAATAGTAAAACAAGCATTAAACTAACAAAAAACTGTATTCAATATTTCAGTGCACTTTTGCATAATATTGTTTTTCTTGTGAAAAAATGGTTTTGAGAGGGAAAATGCAATTGATTTATTTTGATGGAGATTGATTAGATTCATAATGTGTCATACTGTCATGTACAAGTATAATTACATATACATATGCATGAAATGTCAAATGACTTACAAAATTTACAGTGTCTAAAATGAAAGAACAATGATGAAATGATTATCAAAGTTATAAAATCATAACCCTGTGTCACTAAATCACTCAAATACGCATTTGAGATACTTAGGATTTAGTTTTGGTCATTATCGGGTCTTATGACTACAAATTACATCTACCCATTTTTTTTCTTTAACCAAATGTTTTCCCTAGGAGGAAAAAAAGCTCACTCATATTCATTTTAATCGATAAACTATTTACTAAAAGCCAGTTACATAATCAAGAAATAAATCTGTTTACTTTGCTTATTCCAAAGAGTGAAATATAAATTTGTTCTTCCATCTAGCAATGGAAGGTCTAAATCTTGAAAGTTTGTAACAATCATCAAGTTTTCTTTGCTCTATATAACTGTAAAACGATTAAATGGCAAAGAAAAAGTGACAATTTTGACGAAAATAGAACATGAACGAGAAATGAAAGTTAATAATAAGGAGAACATTTACTTGTTATTAGCATACTCGTAGACTCTTCCACGGCTAGAGAACACAATCAGGGTGATTTCAGCATCACAAAGAACCGAAAGCTCATAAGCCTTCTTTAGAAGCCCGTTTCTCCTCTTGCAAAACGTGACCTGCCGATTGGTGTTGTTCTCGATCCTTTTAATCTCGATCTTTCCTCTGCCCATCTTGTTTAATTACTACAGATAAAAATAAAATAAAAAATCAATTTAGCATACTACCCCCTTAAAATGTCAGATGTATAATCCATCATCCTAACAAAAAATATTAATCATCAAAGGTATGCATAGTTAATCTTAAAATTACAATCTATCATACAAAAGTTAAATTTTTTTTGTCACTTATTATGTGTTAAATTACTCCTTTTACTCTTTAGGATACCTAAAGAAAAAGTTGATATTTATGTAGAAATTGATAAATAATGAAAAAAATCACATCTTAAGAACAAATCATCTAATTAGCCAAAACTACTTTGAATATGAGATCCAACAGAATAATTATGTTTAAAAAGAGAATTAACTTTCAAAATGTGAAATTTGTTCTTTATAAATTAGTTTTCTAAATTTGTAATCTAGGTAAAACAAATATAGAAAATAACCCTATGAAAATTATACCTACATGTTACACACATACGCAAATATAATGTTCGATATTCGCTTAAAACAAACTATTTCCAGATCTAAACCCGTAAAGAACACAAACTAGTAGTAGATCTTGAAGAATCTCATACCCAAAATCATTGGAAAACCAAAGAACACAAAAGCTTATAAACAAAACAAAAAAATGAATCTTTTTTAAATCTTGAAACCCTAACTCAAAATTCTATAAAACAGTACTTTAAAAATACATCAAGCCAAGAAACAAGCTTCCCTTCTTAAATTTTGGAACTTTAATTTATTATCTCACATACCATTTATACCCTTACTATTTTTATATCTAAACATAACATAGAATAATACAGATCTAAAGAACACACACACAAGCTATGTGAAGAAAAGAAAGATAGATCACACCTTCAAGAATTAGTGCTTCTAAGAAACTAGATATGAAAAGAAGGATATATAAAGAGTTCTGAGAAAACCCTAAAATTATTTCTTTGTTTTTTACTTTTAAGCAAAATACTTATTTCTTTGCATCTAGCTAATCATGGTATGGCCCCACATATATACATACACACACTTATACACACTCATGTGCACACATTTATTCATAAAATGGAGCTGGCTGAGACAATGACAATTACTATATTTGATGTTTAAAACATTGGTTGTCAATAAAAGCAAGGCAAATGAAATAATACCCTAAACGGATATATGAAGTTGAGTTTCTGTTTTTACTGTTGTGCCCTTGGCTTTTCCCTTAATTTACTGATATGACATTTGGTATTTAATTAGCTAATGAAGCATGCACATGTACATTTGTTTTGGTATCATAGAATATTTGTGTTTTGGTACATGGGATAACTTGCAGCACTAATTGATGTATTCCTTTTAAGATAGAAACTTGTAGACAATGTGTGCACAAATGACTATGGATTAATCGGTTTTTGTTTTCTATTTCGTTGTATAGAGCTTAATTAGTACGTAGTAATAAATAATGATCATGATTAAACATTCATGATAATTTTACTAGATCAATGGGTTGAAATACTAAGTTGACCTCTTTCACACTTCCGTCTAAAGGTGGTGAACGTATTTCTCATCTTATACTGTAGTACTTTAGAATTGTCGACGTGTGACTTGTAATTTATGGTGACACAAACGAATTAATCACCCACAAAATTCTGAGGAACACGGCCTCAAAACTTTTAAAGGATAGATTTCACCTTGTGCACAAGACAAATTTAGTAGCACCTTGCTAGTGCAGTTAACTTAAATTGTTGTTTTCTTAAAAAAAATATATAATAATATGATATTGATATGAGCAAATTCACAAACTAGGCCAAAAAGTCAACTATAGTCCCTTTTGTGGTCACTTCCATTTGCCTTTTCCCATTTTGTTCAAATCTTTCGATTTCTTTAAACTCCACTATTTTTGTGACATGTGTCCATGCAAGTCTGAGTTAGGTGGAATATTTTATTATTTTATTATGAAATTACAAATATACCCTCCTATATTATATTATTATCCGTTTATTAATTACTCCACCTAACTCACCACCCTGGACCGGTCAGCCGCTGCTGACCCCCGTAGCGGTCAACCGTCGGCTGGTCAACCACCAAACGCTCACGACCGCCACTGGTCAACCTCAACCACCTTCTCACCAGATTCGACCACCTTCATCTAGCAGATTCGACCACTTTCATCTGCGATTAGACACCACCTTCATCGATTCGACCACCTTCATCTGCATTCGAATTCAACCATTATTTCTCAACCACCATTGCTCAACCATTACATCCCTTTGTGGTCCCTTTTTCTTGCATAACAAATGACAAGAATAAAAATATATAAAAACTAAATATTGTACTGATGATGAAAATGGAAAAACAATGTCTTCGTCAACTAAAATTTTCTATCACGTTGTGAACATGGTTTTCATCAGTCCTAATAACTACTACTCACCAGTCCATAGTCAAAATTGTTTGGTACCCATTATATTTTTTCTGCACGCATCTATTTCCACGAAATCAACACCTCACCCACAACACCAATTCCAAGCCGGATCTTTAAAAACAATCAAACGTCAAAAAACTTTAAAAAATAATTCAAGAACATAAAGTCCGGTTGAAATTGTTCATCAGCTCCAAAACCACAAAAGTCCGGTTTCAAGATCAACTAAACAACTTTCAGATCTGGTTGGTGGCCGGATCTATTGGCCGGATCTACTATTCGGCGGCGACGGTTTCAAGATCATTAGTGTTTCTTGCTCATGCTTATTAGGTTTGATTTTTTTTATTTGTTATTTTGGTTGGAAACTGCTTACTGAGATCTTGTTTATACAAGATCTTGATACGAAAAATTCTTTAGCTTTTCGTAGGTTTGTGGAAATCGAAGAATGGTGGTGGGTTTTGTTGGTGGTGGTACCGGGATGGTGGTGGGTTTTGGTGGTGGTCGGCTAGGGTGGTCGTGGGTCGACAATAGTGGGTTTTGGTGGTCTTTGTGTTATGTTTTCGTAGGAGAGGAATGGTTGTGGGTTTTGGCTCCGGAATGGTGAGAGGATAAGATAAATATGTGGTGTGTATTATGTGATGGTATATTTGTAATTTCATAATAAAATAATAAAATATTCCACCTAACTCTTGTACTTGCATGGACACATGTCACAAAAATAATGGAGTTAAAGGCAGTGACATGACCAAAATGGGAAAAGCCAAATGAAAGTGACCACAAAAGGGACCATGGTTGACTTTTTGGCCTAGTTTGGGAATTTGCTCTATTGATATTTGTTTTCGCCACTGCGTGAACTGAAATGCATCAATTCTTGTGTTGGTTTGAGTGTTTTTTCTCGTTTTGCTTATAGCATTTTACCCAAAACAGACATGTTGGTCAAAACGGACCAATGTCATCTCTAAATATTCATGACTTAATTATTAGAGCTCTAGTTAACCGCAGATAACGTCTCTCCTTTTGTTGTGGCTGCCTTAAATCGTCATATATTATTGTAGCTTCCATTAATGTTAGAGTTCGTAACTATCTAAAACCAGCAAATGACCACTTAATATTTTTGAACATTAATTAAAATAACTGGAGGATTTCGAAAATAGATCAGTCGCGCTAGTGCATATTACTTTTTACTTTCTTTTTTTCAAAAGTCTAAAATAGATCGGAGGCGACTCTTTTTTGGAGCAACATTTGTCTACGTTTGACATGTGTCCTAGTCAACTGAATAAAAATAATAATTCACATATCATATTTAGACACTTGTTGACTCATGGTTGAGTTGTATAGGTTGCTCAGTCGCTCGGTCTATTTTGGACTTTTGAAAATTTAAGGTATAGAAAGTGATATGCACTAAGAAGACAGGTCTATTTTCAGAATTTTTTCTTAAATAAAACTACAAGAAGCTAAAAGTTAAGATGTATAGGAAAGGTTTTACATAGGTTACAAAACCATACTTAAATACATAAAAACCGGGTGCAAGATACTTGCAATGACCCTATATTTAGGCCAATATAATTTTTTCTTACCATCCATATATAGGTTTACGTAAATAATACAGTATTATTTTATCAGGCTTTCCAAATTTCTGGGAAGATAAACTAGCTTATATTCCTAAGATAACTAAAATTGCCTTGAAATGATACGATTTTAATGAGATCGAGATGTGTCTGAAAAGAAAAGTAATTTTCCCGATATACTTAATCAATGGTGTGTAATTTAATATGAGAAAGTGCAAATAAAAATGAACATGAATACAACTTTCTTCAATGAGCATTTGACAATTTATTTAGACTTTTACAATTTTTTTGAAATTAAGTGAATAGTAGCTTCTTTTATTGGTAGTACCTAATTGATCATCAAATTCGTACGTGCACGAAGTTGTTAACTGAAATGACTAGCCATCAATTAACGGCTAGCTCTAATTGTCACAAATGAAAGTTTGAGTAGTTTTTTTTAACAGGTGAAATATATCAACTCTAAAACATTATGTACGAGTACAAACAACCAACTTTGGTGAGTATGAACATGCCCCAAACGCCACCAAACTACAACAAATGAATAAAAAAATACATTCAAACTTTGTTCACTACTCGTCAAAACTAATGAAAGAGAATAGCAATCTATATTAGAAGCTAAAATTCATCTAATTCACCGATGCTATAAGGTATCTCAAGCAAATGACTACATTAATTCATCCACCGTGCCAAAGAGGCCTATATCACCATTGTGTAAATAATTCATTTCCTCACACAAAAGTAACAAGGTTGCAGCTCATAAATTTTAGATGGCTATGTTAAGGCACAAGCTTAATTGTAGGCTTACGGTCATTAGATATAGGGTTAAGATAGTTTGTTCACTAAGCTATTTATTTATTATAAATACATATGCTATCATTTTTTTATTTTTTATTTTGAACTGCAGCATTTTTATTACCACAAAAACAACCTTACAAAAGAAAAGGTCCCTCTATAAGATATAGAAGAGGACCACAAGAAGATCCAACAAAGCAAAGGAAAAAACAAAAGAACCGGAACCCAACTTACGAAAGTACAACCAGAAACTAAAAAAGGAAAAACCTTCACAGCTAGATCGATTGATGCTAGGTGTGATCTGCCGCTCTCACATAGAATGTGTTTGAAACAATCAAACCACTGATCCAATCCTCCCATTTCAAATTACCTTTTTTTCATCTTAGCAGTAATCCACTCGAACATTCTTCCTTGAAACTCCTTGAACAAATCTGGAATTTGCGACCCGTTCCTTTTAAAAACCACTCGATTTCTATTCGTCCAAATAAAGTACAACACAGACCAAACAATCCCTTTCCACAACTCTCTTTTAAGCCCTGTAAAGGTAGTAGCTTCAACAAGATTAAGCGCATCTTCAATCGAAAAAAGATTTTGCATACCTACATCCCACCACTCAAACACCCTATCCCAAATCGGCTTAATTTTAGGGCATATGCTATCATTCTAATGTAATCACGTAAACATACTATAATATGTGTTTATTATTTTACATGATATCGGAGCTTTAGGTTCAACACACCACAAAGTAGTTATCTTCCAGTCATCAGCTACTTTCCAATGATTCGGAGAGATCCCAAGTTATTTACTTCCTTCCGCTTCAACTATTTTTTTTTAATCTAAATCATGAACCCTAAAACACAAAAACCCTAGCCGTCATAATCCATCCAGATTATGTTGCTTTTGGTCACCAATCAACTAGTTTTGTCTCATCAACATAACTATATGTTTTACTGTGGGAGATCATTGTTGTCTTAAAAAAAAAGTTGATCACAAAATGGCCGCTCCTATCTAAGGCAAAGCAAGCCATGACTTAAAAGTAAAAAACGTCACATAAAAAAGGAAGTCGCCAAGCAGCATACAACTTTGCCACTGAATACAACTCTACCTTCATGCAAAAAAACAAAAGGGAAAAAAGTGGAAAACTCAAGGGAAGACAAAAAGCAAGAAGACGATTTCAAGATTAGACCTAGTTTGTGCGTTCGAAAACATTGTGTTCAACCTACGAGGGAGTATTAGATGGCTAAGTTAAGGCCCAAGCTTAATTGTAGGCTTATGGTTAATTAGAATTAGGGTTAAGGTAGCTTGTTTACTAAGCTATGTGTTTATTATAAATACATATGTTATCATTCTAATGTAATCACAAAACACAATTAATAATATGTGTTTATTATTTTACAATAAACTGGCATCATCATTAGTTTATGATCACTTAGAGTTAACTTACCAAATAATTGCTACATTTCTAGACCAATTTTTAGCCTAAATCATGATTGTAGTTTACATCCTCACAATCACAAAATGGACTAAGAATCAAACCTGGCATCACCAAAGCTTTGAGTCTTAGCTTTGGGTAGTAGCTAGAGGAGTATATGGATTTTTGTGTCTAGGCCACTCTTTAGGCTTCAAATCTGTTAGAAACTAAGGATTAGTTGATTTAACCATTAACTGTTAAAGGTCGTAGTATATTTAATTATTCTATTTTTTATTACAGGATATACATGAAAATATGTTCGACTTAGAAAAGTGATGTTCATTATATTTTCTCGGGTCTAGATTTACATTTATTGGTCCTAAGTATATGTAATTGTGTGTATGGGTTAGTAACCCTTGGACTTGGCCTTACAAGGCCCATGGCCGGCCCAACTATGTATAACCATGTATATTAACACTCTTGAACCTCATTTTCAAAGTCGTGAGACTCGTTTAGAATAAACACTCTCCTAATTTTCATCTTACTTCTCCATCGTCTCTCTACACTTTACTTTCTATCTCTAAAACTTCTAAACTAACATTTATGAGATTGATCACTATGTAAGAGACCTTACAAGTGGTATCAGAGCCAAATGATGGTTAGTTTGTGTGTTTGTGTCTTCAAAAATTTGTAATTTGTGTTATATGTTTTTAACGATTTTCAAGTAGCCAAAACCTTGCGTTTTTCTTGTTTTTCTATTTTTCGTTTCATTCTTTATACCTCTTATACAGACGTATAAAGGATTTATGGAGTGTTTTTGAACTAGTTGTGTGCAAAAAGATTGATACAAAAACAAAAAGCGCAAGTTGTTTGAACAAAACTACCGATCTTCTAATTTTCGTGCCAAAAAATATTCATTTATATTAAAGTTTTAACATTTTTTGTAAAATATAACACTAAAGGAGACCTTTTATGTTACATTTTATGTTTTAGATTAAAAGTTTACAAGAACATTTTACGAAAAATGCTTTAAATTTGTACCTTTTATAAGTATTATTGCGTGTTGGGTTCTAAACAAAAAAGCTCTAAAAGGTTGAATCGTTCTGCTTGGATTCTTGGAAATAGACGTTTTTAAGAATCTAGGTTCATTAAATAATTGATCTTTGCAAAAAAAATTGGAAACTTTACGTCAAAATTTGAAGGTTTTAAGCGATTTTTGGGTTGGTTTTTGTTCGAAAACGGGAAAAGATAGAAAAAGGAGGTGAAATCGGTTGAAACAAGAAAATTCAATACCCTCATACCCAATATTTGACCGAAGGAAAAAAACCACCTTACTTCTTGAAACCCTAAAACTATTGAGTTAGTAATAGATTTGGTTTAACCGATTTACTGCATATTGTATTTAACTGATTTCCTAACACCTAAAAACACCTGATTTCATCCTAAATCAATTTTAACCGATTTCGTGTAAAATTGAGTCAACTGATTTAGTGCCTTGTTGAAGTTAACCAATTTCCATTATCATATTAATCGACTTCCATTATTACCTACATCATTTTAAACGAGTTCCATAAGTTACCTACTTTCATTATTCACGACATCAAACAAAGGCCACATTATCGATTTAGGTTTAAAGTTTTTAACAGACTTCTAAGGTTTAACAGACTTGTCATTTAAGGTTTTAAGAAATTAAGGGTTTCTAATATATCTCTACGTAGAATTAGTATATTGACTTTGTTAGTAATATATACCGGACTTAACAACAACACATAATTACAACTTTACCGTCAAAAACCATTCGTGTGACTATAAAGTGTTTACGGACACTAATACTGATTAATCCAACAAAACTTCTGCCTATTTTGTCACACATATTCGGGTTTTGGCCACTCTTTTTCAATGAAAAAGGCCACGAACTCAACAATGTCGCCATAGGACACCTACGGTGGCGCGATCTTTGGTGACAAACACCAAAAAAACGTGTGCGACTATATGCATATCGTCACATATTTTTGGAGTAACCGATACCACTTTTTGTACCAGTGTATTGTGTTGAATATTTAAAGATGTGTTGCCAAACTCATATGTTATTCAATTTGGTTGAATATTGGATATCCCAACCTGTGTGAACTCACTTTATGGATTAAATTCATTAAGTAAATTCCACATATGGTAGAGTTTTTGTTGTTCCTTAAACTTGAGATACAAGCAGGTCTTGCCTGTATGGATAGGATTTCTTGATTCTAGTTAAACGTTATCCTGAATAAAGTAGTTATAAAAATTATTTTGAGAAGTGTTGTGAAGCATGTGAAAAGACACTCGTAGTGAAAATAGAATTTGTTCCTTTACGTGTTTGGGAGTTGGATACATACTGGGCCCCTCGTTGAGTTGATCAGATGTTTGCATGACCGTGCCTAAAGTGTAGTCTAGATGATTCTTTTTACATTTGGTAATCTAGATCAATATCAATAACGAAAAACATAATCGTTAAAATTATGAAATGACTTTGATCCATATCCATATTTAACACCGTATTTGTAGCAAAAGGATGAATAAGAATTAGCCATTGATACTGAAGTGTTTAACGAAACTACACTTAGGTATTTCTGAGAGCATTAGCGTGTTACTAGACGCTTACCAATGTTAGTATGTTATACTATATCATCATGACTTTCGCAAGTGGGAGTTACTGGGAAGTACTCATGTCATCTGAGATATTTATACGGCTAGAAATACGTGAGCCTATGGGGTCACACATGTATACATATAGATATTACTTTATTAGTGTATTTAATAATATATTGTATATTTATTCCAACGATAAATATTTAACAGTCGTTAGTTAGTTCGTTAGACGAATAATTAACTTTAACCCCCTTAATTATTATGGAATGTACATAATAATTATATAAAGTCAAAAAGCCATTATTTTGGGCTTTTAGGATTTGGGGGGGGGGAGGAGGGGCACTATACACTAAGGAAGGGGGAAGTGAGCTTTTGTTAGCTTAGGCCTTAAGTTATGTGTTTTAGGATGCCCTAATCCTATAACTATAAATAGAGGTCCTTAGTTCTTCATTTGTTTCATCCCATTCTCTCCTCTTGTGTCTCTTGGCCGAAAATTGAGAACCCCATGTAAGGGTTTTCAGTTTTGTCTAAAGAGCAAAGCAAGAACATGAGTTTTGTTTGCGTACCATTGGCCACTAGCATCCGGGTAATATTGGCTAACTTTTAGTGTGGATACACGTAGAGATCACCTCATTTGGTGATTTGGTTTAGGTTTTGTGCAAATCAAGAACACGTATGCGTGTTCATAGCTTTCATTGTTTGTTTGCGTATTTGCTAAAAGGTACGCGTTTTCTCGTTTATTATTTATGTTAATTATGTTCATCATACATGTTTATTTTCCGCTACGTACTCGTGATTATTATATGTTTATAATAGGTTATTAGATAACAAATCTCAATAACTTTGTCATAATTCTTTAGCTATTCCTTAATGGCCAGCAGGATAAACAAGGGTGTCCTTTAGCCTGAAGCACACCAAATGGTCCGAGTCTACTTTATGTATCTTTGTACTCTATATTTTTTGAAACGCTACTAGGTGATTCCTAACCAGGGCCCGTTCCACCTTTTACCCAAAAGAAAAAAAATCCTTATGGTGACACAAACGGATTACTTACCGACAAAATTCTGGGGATCACGGCCTCAAAACTTTTTAAGGATAGATTTCACCTTGTGTATAAGACTAATTTACTAGAAATGAATAAAGCTCACTATCCTCTAGTTTCTTACATCCATAATGATTCACAAGGCATATGGTTGCCTTTGAAAACTTTAAGCTTATATATATATATATTTATATATATATATATATATATATATATATATTGGTTGACTTTGAAAACTTTAAGCTTGTATAAGAGAATAAGAAATGATATAGGAGATACTATTATGAGACGAACAATAACAAGACACGTGATTTGATTACACATTCCATTTGGTCACTTTGTCACTTTGTCATAATTCTTTAGCCATTCTTTAATGGTCAACCAGATAAACAAGGGTGTCCTTTAGCCTAAAGCACACCAAATGGACCCAGTTAGGGCTGAGCAAAATAACCCGAAAACTGACTCGGACCGACAAACCGACTGAAACCGGGCACAACCCAACCGAACCGACATTTTTCGGTTCGGTTTCGGTTTTGTATAATTATTTTGGTTTTTGTCGGTTCGGGTCGCTTCAAAACACATTTTTCGGTTCAAAATAGCTAAATCGACCCAAACTGAACCGACTTTATTCGGCTCGGTTTCGATTTCGATAGATATTTCTCGGTTCGGTTCTCGGTTCCCGGTTTGCGTTTTTTACTTTATCTGTTTTCGGGCCAGGTAAGTTTTTGTTGGTTCGGATCGGGTTTGACCCGTTGCTCAGGCCTAATCCGAGTCCACTTTATGTTTCTTTTTACTTTATATTGAAACGCTACTTGGCGATTCCTAATTATAAACCCGTTAACGCACCTTTGCTTGGCCATTCGATGTTCGGGTACCTGCCTACACAAAGAAGTCTCGTCCTATTTTCAAAGTTATTTCCCAACAAAATTATTTTAAAGATTATGGGTGTGTTTGTGAGGGGCTTTATATGGGGTTTATGGGGCTTAAATTTCAAAAAGACTAAAATACACGATTGGTCCCTAAACTTGGCAGGACGCATCGCGATGGGACAAAACTCGGCCTTTTCATCGCCACAGGTCCAAACCTTGGCCATTAAATGCCAAAATCGTCCCTTGACCAATAACGCCTATGTCAACGTCTTTTTTCTGTTAGTTATTAGAGGGTATTATAGTCCATACACATTTATAACTCAACTTAGTTAATTCTAACTCAAGAACTATTCCACCAAAACAAAAAAAGGGTTATTGTTTGAACAAATTATATCAGTGTACCTGAGTCCTCACCACATTACCAGATGACTTCATAAAAGTCAACTGGTAAAGAAAGTATGAGCTCACGAATTTTACCCGGATTAACAAACAAATTTATACATTATCAACTACTTAGCTAGTTGACTTATAATCAACTATATACAATGTTTGATGGCTGGAACATAACGATACTACGAGTCATTTACGATACATGTTAATATACTAATACTTTACAAAATATAAAAGATGAATTTGGGCCCAACTTCAAAGCGTTCAAGCTGCGGAATCTTCAAATGATCTACACGACTCGATTGATATCCAAAACTGTTGAACCGACAAAACATGAACCCTAAATTGATGATGTATTGCCACCTTGCTGCAAAAAACAAGTATACAAACAACAAACATATAAGTTATGAACTGTATTTACTGACTTAATGGAATTTAACACGTGACATGGTATTCATCACTAAAACATCACCTAGGGTCGCCTTTGGTGCGATTGCTAGACGCATTTGTAATCTTTTCTTTGCTCAGAAGGGTGTCTTAACACCGCTTGAAACATCGTGACTGCCCACCAACCCTTTCAGCCTTCCCTTCCTCATCAAAACTAGGCAAGTTCTCAACATCAAACCCTGCAAACTCAACCATTTTGGCCTTCCCATTCCCATCTAAACCTCGCTTAAATTCTTGAACAACTTCTCTCCCTTTTTTTAAATGGCAAAACCTCCCTTCATCAACCATCTTTCCTTTTCCTTTTCCTTTAGTTTTCTCCCTTTTTGCTACAACCCTTCTTCGTCTTTGATTACAACACCACCTTTCACTCCTTGTGTCAGGTTCCTCCCTTGCATTTTTCTTATCTATCCCCTGCTATTGACGTCTAGTCCTAAAAGGTGTTTGACTAAGCATCCTAAAGTTAGCATCCTGCTCTACCCAACCCACAACTTCAAAGCTGATGTTTTTTTAAGTAAAATTGTGCTAACTTTTGGGGCTTGTGGGCTACTGAAGATATCAACGACTCATTTTTTTTTGACCATTCCAAACAAAGTATGAACATCAACATCAGTATGAATCAAATACAAACCATTTTCTAGGGATTGTTTAGGATCACAGAAAAACAACGCCCATTTTGTTCATTAATCTCTGATAACACATTATCAAGGCTTGAACTAAATATATCCCTATCACCGGTAAAGGCACACAGATTAACTAATGAACCTCGTTCATACCTAAGTGGGCTATAATAAAAACCCCATTATAGTGGATTCTGACAGGGACCTCACCTTCTTCTTCTTTCCTTCACATCCTTAAAATTGGAGCGAATATGCTTTTGTCCTTCATTGTTACTTTTTGTTTTGAATAGGTTTGCCTAGATGTGTGTTCGATGCGTGAGTGTGGATGTGTGTTAGGTTTCGTTTTGATTGGGTTTTGTTAATTGGGTCGGGTTATTATGATTGTGTTTATTGTTTCGGATCTTGTTAGTTGGATTCTTTTAGTGATTCCCAACACATTAATTGTGTATAAGCGTATCAAGGAAGGAAAAAGGTCAAGTTCGGGTAATAGGTTTAAAATGTCACACTTGGTCCCTCAATTTGGCGATTAGCCGTTTTGCACTTAAAATTCGTATTTTTTCTCACACAAACTTGACTATTTCTCTTTTTTCTAAGTTCACAATTAGTCCCTGAATTTGGAACGTCCAGTTGTTTTTGGTATTTATTGGTTAATACACTATACCAATTGTATACCAGCAATCAAAAGAAACATATCCTAAGAAAATCTCAACAACCTCCCAATGGCTGACTTCCCATTACTTGAAGAACTCGCCAAAGCATTGAAATCTGACTACATGTTTGACTCGATTTCTCTCTTTTATCAGAGAGAAAACGATAAGGACATCAAAATTGCTAAGGGACTCCAAAACACTTTGAATGACTTGATTCGGGTATGAAGGAAACCTAAGAATACATCTCTGAGATCGAAGGCTTTCGAACTACGGTGATGAACTACAAGGTTATCGAGGATCTTCGCAACAGGCAAAAGGATAATGTCTTGAAGGCGTTGGAGATAAGGAGGATGATCACATGGACACACTCACAGGTGTGTGGCAGAACAACTTCCTTGATGATCTTAGGAAGTGTTGAGAAGTAAAAGAAGTGGTTATGTTTTCCCTTTTTTTTTGGAAATATATGTATTGAATATTTAATGTTTAATATGAAGTTAATGAATCTATATGTTATGTTCTAGTGTTTTAATTTGTTAATTATGTTGTTAATTGTTGTATTCGTCTAAGAGAGTTGTTATATCGGTTTTGATTGTATTGGGTGTTGGTAGAACTATGGTCCTTGCTCAAACAGTTTAAGAGTATAGGAGACTAAGGTTTTAGTCCCCTATCCTGTCCTCACATTTGCATTAACTTATAGCAAGCACTTTATTGTCACATTTTACCACAAATTTGAATTCATATACATAAACCCAACCCTTTCAGAAAAATTGCGTCAAAATGGGTAAATCTAGAGCTCGTAATTAAATGCTCCAATTGTCAAGCGTGTGGACATAATAAGTCTAAATGCACAAGGATCAGGTACAAAAACCAACAAAGGAAACTAACGTTCGAGGTAGAAAAAGGCATTGTGATGGCAGAAGGCAACATGTATTCATTTAATTGTCATTTGCATAACGATTGTTCTTGTGTGTTTACATTCTAGTTGATGTGCAAATGTATTACTTTTGTAGTGGATGGATGAAGACGATATAAGGAAGACTATGGAACAAGAGTTTTATGAAGCTCTTTATGAGCAAGAAGAAGAACACACAAATTTGGAGGAAGATGAAGAGCAGTCCAGGTTGGATGAAGAAGCATTCCAGCAATTTTTGGAAGAGGAGAGAATGTACAAAAGAATTGAAGAGGAATGGGAGAGGAAAAATTGGTTTGAAGATGAAGAGTATGAGACAGCTTACTATGGAGTGTCTGTGAAAGACTTATATCCAAGACATCCATATGTCTTTGGATAAAATTCACGCTCTGAATGGCACAAATTCAAGAGTTTTGAAGGTTGTAGGCTTCCACTCTTCTAACCATTTGTAATATCGACAATATTATGTTTGAACATGTTTTTGTTTTTTTGTTGACTTTATAAGTTGACTAGCTTGTAAGAATTTATGTTGTCTTTACTCCTTATCTACTTGTTCAACAACCACAACTCTCTTCTACTTATATAATACATCTTAAGTCAGCAATTGTTTATCATACCAACATATTATCACCATGGATGTAGAAAATGGTTGTCAAATGGTATGCATTGACTATTGGGTTGAAAGGAAAACAGTGGATTGACCTTTTTAGCAGGCGTCACCTTATAGAGCTTTCATGTGGTATGTTTGTCCGGTGTGCCTTGAGATAAGGAAACACATCTTATCTTGGTAGCGATGGTGTTACAAGGGAAAACACAACCAGGGAGATAGTGGTGGACATGTGATGGGTCTACATATTTACGCACCTACTAGTGTTGGTGAATCCTTGAAGGCGATGATGAAGAAGAAAGTGAACCACCTACAAGCTGAAATAGCAAGTGGAAGCCCAAGCCAAACACCACGTGAAGCACACTGGCCCGAAAGACCAAATGGAGAGCAAGACAAACACCAGAGTTGAACCAAGCTGCAGTGACAAACCAAATGGATCACCTACTAGTCATTTAACATAGTGAATTCCTAGCAAGAAATGCTATGTTGTCTTTCATTCTAAATGTAGCTTAACTGATATGTGTGTGATTCTTTTGTTATAATAATTGAATTTTGGTTACAATTTGAATCTGTTGACTTTATAAGTCAAACAAAAGAGATTTTAAATACTAACAATTCGGTGTAGTTCCTCTAATAATTTGGTTTGTTGACCTTATAAGCCAAAATGGGTTTTCCCAAGCACCCACCTAAACTAGATATGCAAGTGCAAACTACAAAATGAAAATAACATATCCAAAATATACGTACACCACCACCTAATTACACCATATGAAGCAAAATATACATGTTAACAAGTATCGTTTTTAACCATCATCACAAAAAATATACATCTTCATTACATCAACAACTAAAAATAACAGGTGAACTTCTTAATGGGAGGCTTGTTATTCATGGGGGGAGACTTGAGGTCCTTAGGGGGAGGCACATACCACTCATTCCTATTTGTGTCGGAGCATCCCACAGCCGCTACAAGACCAAGTACAACTTTGGGAGCGGAAGCCTTGGACGCCTTGGAAGCTTGGGAAGTGGAACCTTTCAAATTAGTGGTCTTAGAAGACATGTTCCCACACTCATCATCAGATGTGTCTGAAATAATGATGACATCAACTTCATTTCCTTTCACGTTAGTGTCTAGAAAGATAGACAAAACAGAAAGAAATCAAAGTTCACCCATTACAACTTTCTTAGCTTGCAAACATTAACTCTAACATTTCTCAGACTCATTATTCCCATATTTTTCCCACAAGTCTTCAAGTATCACATCAGCAATGTCATCTCCTATATCCCACTTATTCCCATAAGTAGCCATGGCATACTCAACCATATTGTCAGATACTTTTAGCTTGCTATAATCCTCTTTTTCTGATTCGACCAATTGCGGATTTCTGTCTAATAAATTGGAGTTATTTATGCTCATCCCTTAAAATGGCAATCACACAAATACAAAAAAACTGACTAACCTTTCATCACTTGAGCTTCTTTCGCAAATCTGCATAAATCATCAAACATTTCATCAGACATTTCATCTTCTTTTAACCAAGTATCCCCATATTTTGCCTTCACATATTTTACCATCTCATCAGTTACATACGTAAAAGTAAGCTCTTGTCGCCATTGTTAAAGTGTGTGTGAGGGGTTGTGTGAGGAAGGAGGAAAGCGATCAAGATGGTATATACGATAAAAGCGTTTCTCGAATTAACTAAGTTGAGTCATAAATGTGTATGGACTATAATACCCTCCAATAACTAACAGAAAAAAGACGATGACATAGGCGTTATTGGTCAATGGACGATTCTTGCATTTAATGGCCAAGGTTTGGACCTATGGCGATGAAAAGGTCGAGTTTTATCCCATAACGATGCGTCTTGCCAAGTTTAGGGACCAACGATGTATTTTAGTCTTTCAAAAATAAGCCCCGACCAAAAAATATGCCTCGTTTGGCAAGAGACTTATATTAGCCTCGAGCTTTTGAAGTTATAAGCCCAACCCTAAAAACGAGGCTAAAACTTTTAGATCGGAGCTTATATTATGTTAAATTACTTAATTACCCAAAAATATCTAATATATATATATATATATATATATATATATATATATATATATATATATATATATATATATATACATATATATATATATATATATATATGTTAATTTAATTATGTGCATTTTTAATAATTTTACAATAATAAACCCCAACTTAAACTACTTTACCAAACAAGTTTATAAAATAAAAAATTTAGTTTCGGCTTATAATATAAATCTCAACCTCAGCTCTAGCCACAACCTCAACTCGATCCTCAGCCCAGCCTATTTTGCAAACCATACCCTATAAATACAAAGGGCCAATACCATTGCAAAGAAGCTACTCCATATGAGATACACGTGGAAGACATAGGTCAAAGTCAAAATTTGAAAAAAAAGAACATTTCTTATTAGCTCCTTTTAGTACGGTGTTTGCTCTCCATAAAACCCTAAACCCTCTCCCAACAATTCCTTTTACAATTATTCAGGTAACATTTATATCTATCTGCTTTCAATTTTCTTTATTTTTATATTCAGTACTAATTAATTACATGTTTATTTACCAGATTTAAGTTTAAAGGATCCACTATGGCACTGGTAAGATTTTAGTACTTTATATGTAATTGGGTTACAGTTGCTTTTATTATTTATTGTTAACGGGGATCTTTTCTTTTAGTTCTTCGTGTTTGTTGCTTATATTGTAGTAAGTAGAGTGATTTTTACAAGAGTAGTTTGTTGTCGTTATAGCCACTAAATCACTAATCGAGTTTTCGGCTATTAGAGTAGTAAACACATTGAGATCTGAAAGGTTATTTGGGATTTTTTTTTTTTTTTTTTTTTTTTAAAGCAGTTTTAAGTGTTTGGGGCTTTATGCTTTTGCTTATCTGCTTGTTTTTTTTTGGCTTATTTGAGATGAAACTAATGGGTGCTTGTTTAAGACTGTTTTTGGGTTTATGACCTTATTTGATTCCGGGTTATATTTCATAAGCTCCATTTTTCTGGCTTATTTTGAAACTTATGGGCTTATCTAAGCTTGTTATATAAAAAATAGATTATATTAGCCCATAAGTATCTAAATTAGCTCGAAAAATGGAGCTTATGAAATATAAGCCAGAATGAAATAAGCTCATAAGCGCAAATATAAGCTTAAATAAACACCTAAAAATATAAGCTCATAAGCTCAAATAGCATTCCTTTTTCACCATCATATCTAATCTACAACTCATATAAATGGATTAGATTGAAAATATTGTGTTAGTTTTTAGTTAAGCTTAAATAAACACCTAAAAATATAAGCTCATAAGCTCAAATAGCATTACTTTTTCACCATCATATCTAATCTACAACTCATATAAATGGATTAGATTGAAAATATTGTGTTATTTTTTAGTTAAAGCTGTTTTACAAAATAAGCAAATCCAAACACTATTTACGGAAGTGCTTATTTATAAGTAAAACTAGAAACGTAGGCAGAAAATGTTAGCAATTCCAAACACCCGCTGAATGTCATATTGTTAGGAGATAGGACCACTATTTTAAAATGAGATATATTGTGACAAATAATGATAGTTAACCAAACTAAACGAAAAATAGGGTTATAACATATGTTTGGTTAAAAGAAGAAGATATAACCAAACCAAATGGAAAGAGGGCATAAAAAGAAATGATTCATTTGTTGGATTTTTGGTCAGTTTTTAGGGGATTTTGCTTTCGAATGATCCAAAAGTGAGTACACGACATGAAAAAGAAATGTTTTTAGTAAGTCAAGATATACAAAAAATAGTACGAGTAAAACAGGATAATTGAAAATGTATGTTGAATTGTTGATATTTATATCCAAATTACCCTATAAAGATATGTATAGCAAAACAGTAATAAGGATAATAAATTTCTTGTCTCCTTTTCATGAAACATAAAATTTTAAGCCTAGGAACTGAATACTTACAGAAATTGTTATTATTATCGCCTATGCAGTGTATACATGCAGGTAGCACAAATAAAAATGCAATGAAGGCTCTCATCGCGGCAGAATACACTGGTGTGAAAGTAGAGTTAGTCAAGGATTTTCAGATGGGTGTATCAAATAAAACACCCGAGTTCCTCAGTATGAATCCTATTGGAAAGGTAATAGATAAAAGAGAAAAGTTCAATACGAAACAACATTTATCTAAAGAACAAATAACAAGATCTCAACCATCCATTTGTTTTTCATCCAACGATTTAGATTAAAATAAACAAATATACAGAGGGGGCATTTTAGTCATTCCATATTTTCTACATAACCCCCTAAACACACATCGTACACACACACTTTTCGTCTCTCTCATCTCTCTCAGGATCCTCATACTTTCTCAATCAACGGTTTAGTTTCTTTTCAACCAGAAAATATCCGGTATGAATCCGTAATCTTATATGCTTATTGTCACAACTGGTCAGTAGTTAGCTTTACTATAGTAAAAATCTATTGTACTTTATATAAATGCTTTATGTAAATGCAATTTTATGATGATAGAAACACTATGATTGTAAAAATATAGTTGTTGCTGTTTCGTTTATGTACAGTGAACTAAATGAGTTGAAATTAATAATGAAGACAAGGTGTTTGATGAAATGCTTCTTAGAAAAAAAAAAAAAAAAGCTAATAAATTTGAGTTAATAATTTTGCATAATAAAAAAGCTTATTTTTTTTTATTGAAACGTCATAATCAAGTTTTTGTAACTCAAATTTTGAATCTTGCATATACTGATATACCATCAATAATTAGATTTTTTTTTTAATTTTATTATTATCATTTCTCTATTTTATTTTGTTGAAATGACACATTTTTAAGATGTGAAAATGGTGAGATTGTGAGTTGGTTCCAGCACATCAGGAGGTTGTTAGGTGGTTTGGGTTGTGTGTGGTGACATTGTGAGTTGGTTCGGGTTGTGAGATGGTATGGTCGTGGAGATAGGTAATAAGCTATTGTTATCGTGAACATGGCGAGTTCATCAGGTAGTGAGATGTCTTGCTCCAAGTTGCTTTTATGGAATCGAGAGTTCTTGTTGCTCACACTTATGCTAGTTGGGGAGTAGATTTACTTGAAGTGGGTCAATATCTTGGCATGATGGATAGTGGGTATGCTTGAAAAAGAAATCGTCTTTTTACGAATCCATGGGATTTTTTACGAATCCAGTGGGATTTTTCTGAATCCATGGGATTTTTACGGGACGGAAATTTTGAAAAAAAAAGTTCGTCTTTTTACGAATCCATGGGATTTTTTACGAATCAGTGGGATTTATGCGGACGAAATTTTGAAAAAATTCGTTTTTTAGAATCCCGTGGGATTTTTACGAATCCCGTGGGATTTTTACGAATCCGTGGGATTTTTACGGATGGAAATTTTGAAAAAATAAAGTTCGTCTTTTTACGAATCCCGTGGGATTTTTTTACGAATCCCGTGGGATTTTTTTACGAATCCCGTGGGATTTTTTTACGAATCCCATGGGATTTTTCTGGACGGGAATTTTGAAAAAAAAAATTTCGTCTTTTTACAAATCCCGTGGGATTTTTCTGGACGAAAATTTTGAAAAAAAAAGTTCGTCGAAAGTATATAAAAGTGTATATCAATACAAAGATGATTTTTTTCTCGTCGCGATGGTGTATTTTTTGTAGCTTGAAGATTTACCGTTTGCAAGATATATTGTTTTTTAAAAAAGGGTGAAAAGTGGGTTTTTATATAATTACATTTTTACCCTTCTTTTGTTAATTTTTGTTTTCATCTCATCCATTGGATGAAAGAAGATGAATGGTTGAGATCTTATGATTTGTTCTTTAGATTAAATGTGTTTTGTATTGATCTCACCTCATAGATAAAATACAGGACTGACTAGTGTATTTTTGTCTATTTTATTGGTTTCTTATAAATGTTTTGAAACTTGTAGGTTCCTGTGCTTGAAACTCCTGATGGTTCGGTGTTTGAAAGCAATGCTATTGCTCGTTATGGTGAGAACATGTCAAACATGGTAAATTTTTCCAATATTTTTGGCAGATGTATATAGTTACAGCTTATTGTATTTACTCTTTCCTGCAGTTGCTCGGTTGACGGATAACACCCTTTTTGGCGCTTCCTTGATTGATTATGTAAGACACTGATAGGTTCATCTCTTTTAGACTCATTATATATGTGTTTGTGTTGGAGTTGGCTAGACGGGTGGGTCAAGCACGTGGGTTGAAACAGGTCATCATATTACACGGGTACAAATAGAGTGCTAGTAGTCATTTACTTAGGCCGACCCACAATTTTTTTCCCTCACTTTTGCAACTTCTTTCTAAATAACTAGAGTGCTAGTAGTCATCATAGTAATCTAAATCTTTGAAAGAAAATTTTAATTTCTGAAAAGTCAAATAAATATTTGAAAGACTTTTGACATCTTTCAACCCGTTTGACCAGTTCTCCTTTTGTCTAATTTTTTACTTATTTCACTGAACCTGTTGTGAGAGAACACTGCCCATATTGACCCGTTTATAAGTAAATGTGTCAAAATTGCCACCTCTACCTTGTGGTTTTGGTGAAACATTCAAACTCGTTTTTATCTCTCTTTGTTTTCCCATCTTTATATCATTCTTCTATGGTGGCGGGTAAGGCTAGCCCTTAAAAGTATTTAATGTGATCCATAAAGTCCCATTCTGTATCTGTGATTGTTTTAGGGGCGCATTGAACAATGGATTGATTTTGCCACTTTGGAGATCGATTCCAATATTTTGCGTTGGTTTATCCCGCGAATTGGATTTGCTGTGTATCTTCCTCCAGTAAGGATCTCCGTGCCATTAAGTTTGCATACAGAATCTATTATTTCTGAATAAAAGAATTACTAATCAAATTTCAAATGCATTCATAAAGGTTGAAGAAGCTGCAATTTCTTCATTGAAGAGAGCTTTAGCAGCTTTAAACACCCATCTGGCTTCCAACACATACCTATTCGGACATTCTGTGACACTCGCTGACATCATCATGACATGTAACCTGGTTTTGGGTTTTAGCCGAATCATGACAAAGAGCTTTACCTCAGAATTTCCTCATGTTGAAAGATACTTTTGGACAATGGTTAATCAACCAAATTTCTTGAAGATTGTGGGTGAGGTCAAACAAACTGAATCTGTTCCACCTGTTCAGTCAGCAAAGAAACCATCAGAAACCAAAGAACCTGTAAAACCGACTGTAAAGGATGCGCCTAAAAAAGAGGCTAAAAAAGAAGTCAAGGAACAAGTGGCAAAGCCTGAAGCTTCTGAGGAGGTTGTAGAGGCACCAAAACCGAAGGCAAAGAATCCATTAGACCTTTTGCCTTCTAGCAAAATGGTCCTTGATGACTGGAAAAGGCTTTACTCCAACACCAAGACCAACTTCCGTGAAGTTGCCATTAAAGGTCTCTCCTTCGTTTTCCCTTCTTTTGAAAACTTGCTAATCAGTTTAGTCTGCATGTGGCTTGTTGTTTCATTAATGCTTAAAACTTGGTCTATCAGACTACAATAGACACTAGTTCATGATAAAATAGCCAGACTGATACGAGTGTTGGTTTTTGTTCAGTAATGAGTTTGGTCTGGCTAGTTAGCATATAAAATTGCCGATAATTAGTATGAGGAATCTTGGCCCAAACCTACAAATTAGAAAACCTGCTGTTTGTAATACCACAAATCTCATTGCATAGCTGCAGACAATAAAACAAAATGATACATAATCTATAACAAAGGTTTGTTGAGTTATCAAGTACAAGATAATGGTGGTTTGTTGCGTTTCTGATATAAGATGTTTGTACTCCGTTTACTGGTTATTAATTTGCTACAATCTTTGGCTATTTCTGAATGGCACATGTTCATCTGCAGGATTCTGGGATATGTATGATCCTGAAGGATACTCTCTATGGTTTTGTGATTACAAATACAACGAAGAAAATACAGTATCATTTGTGACTATGAACAAGGTTGGTGGTTTTCTTCAACGTATGGATCTTGCACGCAAATATGCATTTGGGAAGATGCTGATAATTGGTTCAGAGCCGCCGTTTAAAGTGAAGGGACTGTGGCTCTTCCGAGGGAAAGAAATCCCTAAGTTTGTATTGGATGAATGCTATGACATGGAACTTTATGAGTGGAGGCAGGTTGATATCACCGACGAAGCACAGAAGGAACGTGTCAGTCAAATGATTGAAGATTATGAACCCTTTGAAGGTGAGTCACTTTTAGATGCCAAGTGTTTTAAGTGATGTGGTGTAGCTTAACTATCGATCAATCAGAATGACCTTTTTTGGTGAATATTGGTAGTTTGTATTGTTAATCGAACCTATGTACAATTGCACGTTTGACCAAGTATTCTGATAATCTTATGTCAAAGGTAGCCAAATTCTGTGAACTCTCATCTGTGTTCAATAGATGCTTTTGTTTCATTTACATAGAAGACTGGTTTTTTAGGCCATGATTTGATAAAACGGCGAATTTATGTTGCATATAATATATTTAGTTGAGACAAAAAAAAAAAAAAATGGTTGATATGTCATACAATTAGACACATGATGGTCTTAATGTGTTTTTAAGCATTACAATTTTTAATGCGTGATGTACACACTACAAAGCATAATGCATACTAAATTGCAACGTTAAAAAATTATTATTAAATCGTAAAAGTGCCTTAAAAATCAAGTTAGATACATTTAGATTTTTTTTGATAAAATTTATCACAAAAAAGAAAAAAAGAAAAAACTTTATTTTATAAAATATTGGGATAATGTTTTAAAGGCAAACAATGCAAAGATACAAAGTGTTAAGTGATAATTTATTTAATTTTATACATTTTACACATATCTATATCATATACTACTTCCGTCTCATATTGACTGTACTGTTTGACTTTTTAAGTCTTTCTTTGTCAACTTTGACCTTAAATATGTTTGTTTGTGTTATATAATACTTGATGAAAGTTATATCAATGAAAATACATTTAAACCCTCATTCTATTCATATATTTTGCATAAAGTATATATTATATTACACAAATAAAAATATTCAAGGTCAAAGTTGAAAAAAAAAAGACTTTGAAAAGTCAAACTGGACACTTAGTTTGGGACGGAGGGAGTATAATGGAAGAATGACTCTCTCTGCTAAATTTCAGAATGTCATTAAAGTGCTTTTTAAGTATTACAACATAAACACATCATTGTTTACATATTTTTCCGAACCTTGCTTTAATAGCCTTGTACATCATGCATAAAAAACTTGTATTTGAGGAAATATGTAAATATTGATGTGTACATGGGGATGTATGTAAATCTCCCCAATTTTTAATGCATGACATACATACCGAAAGGATTATGTGCAAAGAAATGACGACTTTCACAACTGCCCTTTACAGAAATGCCGAAGGATCACACCGGTGCACACTAAACAAAACATGCAAGTGGAAATGAGAAACTAAGTTACAAAATGAATTAAGAGTAGTGAGTAAATAAAAACCCCGTATTATTTTCATTGAGGGGTAAAACGAAAATTGTCCCGAGTTAATAATAAGAGTAAAGTCCAAAATACATCCCTGTGGTTTGCCCTGTTGCTCGCTTTACATCCCTAAACTTTTTTTTGGCACAAAATCATCCCTCCGTTAGTAAAGTTGGCACAAATACATCCCTCTGTTAGTAAAATCAGTTAATGAGGACTAACGGTGCAAATATATCTCCGTTATTTAACATTTGTGAAGTGATATATACGTAAATCGTCCTTGTGGCAAGGAATAAATTGCAAACAAAGTCCTTAAACTTATTTACAAATTCGTCCCTGTGGTTAGACCGGTCAACGTTGGTCAACGCCACGTGTCACCACATGAGTGGTGCCACGTGTCAACGGGTCGGGTCAAGTCGGGCAATGGGTCGGGTAGGGTGCCACGTGGACCAATGAGATGGTGCCACGTGGCATCGGTAAAACATACCACCACTTTGGCTCCCCCTGGATTCGAACATGGGTTGTTTGGGTGGGAAAGCAATGCTTTGCCCAACTGGGCCAAGCATACCTTCAATTATAATAGCCTAAATTTAATGCATAACCATTTCTAAAAGTTAAAAGCTCAATTCACATTTTTTCTTTGTTTTTGCATTTTTCGAGGTCCAAACCAAGTCGAAAAAATTCCCCGATCATACCGTCGGACTCGTTTTTTCGTGCTCTTTCCAATGGTATGCTCGGGGAATTTTTTTGACTTTAAACGAACCTCGAAAAATGCGACAATCATCGTTTTTTCTTTGTTTTCGCATTTTTCGATGTTCGTTTGAAATCGAAAAAATTCCCCGAGCATACCATTGGAAAGATCACGAAAAAACGAGTCCGACGGTATGCTCGGGGAATTTTTTCGACTTGGTTTGGACCTCGAAAAATGCAAAAACAAAGAAAAAATGGTGATTTTCGCATTTTTCGAGGTTCAAACTAAGTCGAAAAAATTCCCCGAGCATACCATTGAAAAGAGCACGAAAAAACGAGTCCGATGGTGTATTTATTTATTTTTTGACAGTCCATATAACCTCATAAATTGATAGGCCAAAACCTAAATTAAACCTTTTAGTGTTATTGAATTGGACCTTTAAATTTTAGGATGGTTGCAATTTGTTCCTTGCCATAAGGACGATTTAAGTAAATATCTCTTAACAAATTTTAAATAACGGAGAAATATTTGCACCGTTAGTCCTCATTAACTGATTTTACTAACAAAGGGATGTATTTGTGCCAACTTTACTAACGGAGGGATGATTTTGTGCCAAAAAAAAGTTTAGGGATGTAAAGCGAGCAACAGGGCAAATCACAGGGATGTATTTTGGACTTTACTCTAATAATAATTATCGTAAGATAAATACAAGTAATAAAAGTAAGTATTTTAATAAAAAGTGAGGGATGGCTATTTTAAGCGAAAAGTGAGAGGGAGCGAAGGGAGATAAAAAAACAGATATAACACTTAAATAAAAAAATAATGATATAACTGCTTAAAATAGTCTAAAATAACTAATTTGGGTATGTTTGGCAAAATTAACTGTAAGCTGTAAACTGTAAGCTGTAAGCTGTAAACTGCAAAGATGTTAACATGAGCTACAAATTATATCTTTTTTTTAATAAAAATGTTTGGTAAATTAGCTGTTAAATATAATTATAAGATGTAAAATGGCATAAAAGGACAAATCTATAATTGTAAATAAATGTTTGGAGGGTATATTAGTAATTTAAAATTTTAACAGCTCATAGACATTTAAAAAGCTTCATGAATCAGCTTTTCATTTTGGAGCTATTCGTTTGAAATATAAGCTTATAGCTAATGCATCCAAACGAAGCTACTTTGTTTATAGGAGATTATTTTGTAACAAAAAGCTAATAGCTCCTCCAAAAAGCCCCTGCCAAACAGGCCCTTGGTAATGATAAATAGGCCTAAATCAATTCATATACGAATAGACCTACTTTGTTTATATATAAAATGTGATATAGCTTATGTGCATAGTTTAAAAAGAAAAAAAAATGTAAAGGTAACAAACTAGTTTCAAAAGGAGTGATAGGCTAGAATGACTCGGTCGCCATCCCTGATGCTCATTTAGTCACTTTCCAAAAAGAGCTAAGCTACTACAAGTAGGTATAAAGACCATGATACAAAAATAGAGTTCCATAGATAATATAATATTGTTAAAACGTAGCCAATCTAAAGTCATCGAGCACTTCGACTAAACTAAAGAAGAACTTGTTCTGTTTGTAAAAGATTTATAAGAAAAGTATCCACGTACTAAAAAGTAAAAACAGTGTAACAGGAGGGTGTTTGAGGTTGTGCAAGCACTTCTCCCTAAAGATAAGCATTTAAAGAATAAGTATTTTTAGAACCAGTGTTTTGATTTGCATATTTTCCAGAAAAAAAAAGAAAAAAAAAATGCATTAACAATTTTAAATAATTATTTTAAGAAAATATTTCAATCAATTTTATTTATAGAAGGTTTAAAGTTAAATATTAAAGTAAAAAAGTAATTTTAATTTAATATCAGATAAAGAATACTGTACGAAATAAGCAGCTCCTTATGAAAAATTAATTTTTTGTTAAAAAAAAAAGAAAAATGAATGAAAAATCTATTTTTCAGCTTAAAAGGAAGCAAATAAGTAGGAAAATAAATAAATAAATAAATAAATAAATAATAAAGATTCTCAAACACACAGGGTTTCCAATCGATATAGTAGCATTTTATTTATTTTTTTTTTCCGAGTAACTATGTTTTTCGACCTTTGGGCCGGTTCATTTGCACCTATTAAGAATTTCTCACATTTTAGTGATGATAGTCATATAAGTTTTGACAGTAAGCCACCTCTGAGTGATTAACATTAGCTTACGTCAATAAGATTCGTCGAACTTTTGTTGTTTGCTTATCAATACATTTCAGTATTGTAAATTTTGTATTTGATGAGAAATATACATAAGGTTCAACAGAAATACTTTGTAGATCGATCACGCCCAAATTTGGCACGATGACATGTATGTTATGTTACTTTCATCGTTTTTAACATTGTTTCTCCACACAAAAAAAATATTTTGTAGAATTATCGAAATATTGTTCTTGTGCGCGTCGGCAATAGGCATATATCCATGAACGTAAAATGATAATTGTGTTTCAAATTAAGCACGAGTCGCATATATTAATGCATTTAAATGTGGTTACACAAATTTTGCGTTGCAAAGGCAAAAGTTGAACCACCATGGCTTTAAAAAGAAGAGATGTGATCCAGGAGTTAGAACTCGATCCCCCGTATTCTTTGACCAATGATTTCAAAATGTGTAAAAGAAAGTAAGAAATATTAATCTATTGCCTCAGAATTAAGCTAACTATCACACACTATACGCTTCACAAATTTATCTCATCATTCCTAAGCATAACTTGAATTTATCATTGTGACATAAGCCCTTTAATAACAAAAAACTTTTATCTCGTGCATCCCTTTTTTTATGAGCATTGATATTTACACCATCACAATTGATACATACATCACAATATTACACTACTAATGTATGTAGTACAACATGATATGTGCATGATTGTGGTGTATGCATCAATTGTGATAGTGTAAGTATCAATGCCCTTTTTTTATAAGGGGTGATACTCGCACCACATCCTTTGATGCATGTAACACAATTTAAGCATTACATCAAAAGATGTGGGTGTAGTATCAATATCACTACTAAAAAAAATGCCATTAACAATAATTATTTTAACAACAATAGAGAAATCGTTGCTAAATTGTGCATTTTACATCAGCAACAAAATTGTTAACAAGGCTGCAACTTTTTTAGCAACAAAAAAAAGTAGTTGGTATTTTTAAGAAATGATCATAAATATTTGTTGCTAATTTAGCAACCACTAAGCAATTTTGTTGCATTCTCAAATTAGCACCGACCGAATTAGCATCAATTGATGCTAGTTGCTAATTCGACCGGTGCTAATTTTAGAATGCAACGAAATTGCTTATTTGTTGCTAAATTAGCAACAAATATTTATGGTCATTTCTTAAAAATACAAACTAATTTTTTTGTTGCTAAAAGAATAACAACTTTGTTAACAATTTTGTTGATAAAATTAGATGCTAAATGCATAATTTAGCAACGATTTCTCTATTGTTGTTAAAATAATTGTTGTTAAAGGCATTTTTTCCGAGTAGTGAATTTCTTTTTTTATCGATAGATCCTGTATGGTTTTAGAAACTAAAATCCAGTACGTTGTTTTGATCACGGTGGTTTTCCGAAGATCCAGGTGTTTTTATCATGGAATATGATTGGTATTATGAATAGCACTTTATAAACTTTAGTATATATAAAATTAGTATTGGCTGTAACATGAAGCGACGAGTGTTGCACTTTGTGTGAACAGTAGTTAAGGAAAACAATCTAATTGGCTGTTTAATGAAAACTAATAGAGTAGCCACTACTTATTTCATTAAACTATCAAAAAGCCCACTTTTTGGCTTTTCCTAGTGCTAATGTTAATGGGTGGCCGCATGTAATCATATATAACTTGTAAGTAATCTAATGCTAATCCTACTCAAGTTGCAGAAAAAGATTTCAGGAATCAAATTGGGAACCTTTCCTGTCATCGCGACTTTATTTTTTAAGATGATATAATCTTTGGGGTTGGGTCTAAACAAGTTTCGAGTTATGTTCTACTTGACTCACTTAATACAGATATCACTACTAGAAAAAATGCCATTAGCAACAATTATTTTAACAACGATAGAGAAATCGTTGCTAAATTATGCATTTAGCATCTAATTTTAGCAACAAAATTGTTAACAAAGTTGCTATTTTTTTAGCAACAAAAAAATTAGTTGGTATTTTTAACAAATGACCATAAATATTTGTTGCTAATTTAGCAACATTGCAATTTCGTTGCATTCTAAAATTAGCATTAGTCGAATTAGCAACTAGCATCAATTGATGCTAATTCGGCCGGTGCTAATTTGAGAATGCAACAAAATTGCTTAGTGGTTGCTAAATTAGCAACAAATATTTATGATCTTTTGTAGAAGTACCAACTAATTTTTTTGTTGCTAAAAAAATTGCAACCTTGTTAACAATTTTGTTGCTAAAATTAGATGTCAAATGCACAACTTAGCAACGATTTCTCTATTGTTGTTAAAATAATTGTTGCTAATGGCATTTTTAAACAAGCTAGGATTCTCTAACACGTAAGCCCGCCAGGCCATAACTGTAAGACTACCCTCAATCCTCGTACTACTCCACCTTTCACATCAGCGCTATATCACTTTTCTCTCTCTTTCATCACCGTATCACTTTTCACTCTCAACCATCTCACACTACTTCACCTTTCAACACATTTTTTTTATTTATTAAAATCCTCGCTACACACTCGCAAATTAAAAAACAAAAAATAAACTAACCATTATGGACAAAGCCCAAAAGGTGAATGCTTCACCTTTAGATGCACCTCTTTCTTCCTAGCCAACTCCTCACACCACACTCCCAACCATGATTGCTGCTTGACTTTGCTTCACAATCCCTCACATTCAAAGGCCGAGCTAGAAAAAAAATCGAGAGGGGGCAAAAAATTGTTTTTTGGGCATATCAAAAAAAGAGTTAAAGAATTTTTTTAGGACATATCAAAAATAGAGTTAAAAAAAAAACTAAAAAAAACTTGTATATGTTATGGATAAATATAAAATGGATATCTATATCTTAGAATAATGTATTTTGTGCAATACTCCACCTTTGTAACTATATTTACACAGATGAATAATACAATTCTTCCTTTGCATTTATCTTTTTCTTATTCATGTTATTTTCTTCTTATTAGTTTTACAACACGTTATCAGCACTCATTAAAGATGTTTTCTAAATTCATGAGCACGAAAGCTATAAGTAATTCGCTAAGAGGTCCACGCCAAACAAATTGGATTATTTTTTTTATCAAACGTCGGCAGGTATCGACGCAACTCTATATGATAGTTAATGTGCCACATGTATATTAACTCTATATGATAGTATAATAATAACTCTATATTGTTGTATATCATTCTCGGATGCTATTTATCATATATCACTACTAGAAAAAATGCCATTAGCAACAATTATTTTAACAACAATAGAAAAATTGTTGCTAAATTATGCATTTAGCATCTAATTTTAGCAACAAAATTGTTAACAAAGTTGCTATTTATTTTAGCAACAAAAAAATTAATTGATATTTTTAACAAATGACCATAAATATTTGTTGCTAATTTAGCACGACTAAGCAATTTAGTTGTATTCTAAAATTAGCGTGAGGCCAAATTAGCAACTAGCATTAATGATGCTAATTAACCCAGTGCTAAATTTGAAATGAAAATTACAGTGGTTGCTAAATTAGCAACAAATATTTATATTGTAGAAGTACCAACTAATTTTTTGTTGCTAAAAATGCAACCTTGTTAACAATTTTGACTAAAATAAAATGTTAAATAAATTTGTAGCAATTTCTCTATTGTTGTTAAAATAATTATTGCTAATGGCATTTTTTCTAGTAGTGTATTAGCATCGTAGTATTTGATGGTTATAAGAAAAAAAAAATATAATAATGAATAAAAAAAGGTTTGCATGCTATATAGTACCAGTATATCATATGACGATGGGTGCTATAATTATGTACTAAGAATTTTGTTAACAATATACATTGTTTAATTATAATTAGATCTGAGATTTTGTTATGTCTTTTGTAAAGTCTAATTTGGTTTTTATAAACTTAATTTGGTTTTGACTAAGAATAATTTTTGGTGTTATTAATTTTGTAACAACTAATCCCTTTGGATAAATCATTGTGTAGGAAACAGTTACAAGTTTAATTGATTTGTGTATCCAGATATTATTACTCTGTATTATATGAGTTGAGATCAATATAGATTTCATATTTGGCATATATCTAATAAATCAATATTAACCATTTATTTTTGATCAAAATTAATAAAAAGACCATTTTCACAATTTTTTTAAAAAAAACAACATATCTTGTAAATGGTAAATCTTCAAACTACAAAAAATACATCATAAATATGACGAGAATTAAATTATCTTTTTATAGATATGCACTTCTCTATATTTTCGACAAAGTTTTTTTTTTCAAAAATTTCGCTCAGAAAAATCACATATGATTTGTAAATATCGAATCACATATGATTTTCACAAATCATATATGATTTTTACAAATCACATATGATTTTCAAAAATCATATATGATTTGTAAAAATTGAATCACATATAATTTTCACAAATCATATATGATTTTTCTGGACCGAAATTTTGAAAAAAAAAATCGTTAAAAATATGTAGAAGTGCATATATATAGAAAGATAATTTAATTCTCGTCGCGATGGTATGATTTTTTTCACGTAACGATTAACGGTTTGCGAGATATTTAGTTTTTTAAAAAATGGTGAAAGTTTATTTTATTTATTTTTTATTAAAAAAATAAATGGCTATGATTGGTTCATTGGATATATGGTAAATTTAAGATCTATATTGAACTTTTGCCGTATTATATAAGGTTTAAGTTCATATAAAGGTTGTGTAGTGTAACTCTACAACTAGATAAACCACTCCAGGATGCTAGCGATTCACGTTAACCGTAACACATGAAATTCTTGATCATTCTATGTATACTTTTATAATGTTTACAATGCCCAAGTTAAACTGGTTCACTACAAATATTTACTCTATGTTGTTCTTTGTTATATAATTTAGTGTTACATTATATATAATATACTTTAACATACATCACATGATAATATGATATAATATACAATCATTTGCTTAAAGTGGAAATTTAATTGTTTTTTTTAAGTAATTATCTTAGTTGATTTCACATCTCTGTGATCGAAAAGCACATTTGAAAGTGATGAAACAAAATATTAGACACCTAATTATTTGGTTAGTATAAAAACTGAAAATGATTTTTGTAATGATTTAATCTTGAGTATGCATATATGCACATCTTTTAATTAACTATTTACAAGTTTGGTTATTAGTGGGATAAAGATTGTGTTATTTACTTGTAACTATTGTTTATTATTCCTTAATATGTGCATGTTGATTATGGTTTTATTATAAATGGTGTTAAAGTTGTAGTAGGTATATTAAAAGATTGCCTTACAAACACTTATTGTTTATTAATAAATAAATAAAAAAAAAAAAAAAAATTGACGTATTTGTTACCTATCATATACAATTAGTTTTGTTACATGATTTTGCATGTTGACTGATATATAATGACTTGCTTATAGTTTATCATGTTGTCAAATCTTGCATGAAAAAAAAAAAAAAAAAAAAAAACCCCTAGTATATGTGGTTGACTTGTTTTAGTTGTATCGTGAATTCGTGAATTAAGAAAAGTACGGACATGTGATAACTTTCGTATCAATTAAGCGGAGTTCCTATATTATATATGATAATAATTCGTGATCATTAAATCTCTTGATTATTTAGAAAAGGAGAGAATATAATTGTTTGAATGCTAATTGGTTGGATAGTGCAGTAGTGTGGTTTAAATCTATATATGTCAGTGATGATTCATGGCATGTTCTTTATGTGTCTGAGATTGTTTTTTATGCATGTAATATATGTTTTATGCGGTTCTATTATGATTTAGTATATGTCTTGCTATGTTCAATTGTAAATTTGATTATTAGCATGAGAATATTAAGAAACCAAACTCTTTATATAATTTTGTGAAAAATCAAACAGCTTGTAACATGATTTATGTTAGTTATCGCGATGTCAAGCCTTGCATGACTAATTTTAGTTTAAATGATCTATTCCCATGATATCTTGGTTTTATATAAATTTTTAATTTGCACCTACTATATACGTTGATATGCATATATGATTTGTATATATTCATGTACTAATTTATTTGAGTTTATTCCATGAATATCGTCGGAAGTAATTATGTTTTGAAGTTTGAACACTAAAAACTAATAATAGCATAAATCGTAGTAATATGATTTTATGAATCCAAGTCTTCAACACCGTTGTTGTCTTGCATTCAAATGGTAAAGAATATAGAGTTTTTTTAGTAGACCCTTGTGTTTTTAAAATAAATTTAACAAAGTTAGTACTTATTTAATTTATAATATTATTTATTTTCCTTTGTTAGTAAACTGAAAATTTAAGTGTGAAAAACATTGAAAATAACAGTTAAAGAAAACCCTAATTGCCGTCTTCAGCCCGTGATATCCGATCATCGAGTCTATCACCGTCCTACGCATTTGCTCATGTACAATCTGATCCTTAATGTTATTCACAACTCCTCACTCTCTAGACCAATTTATAACTCTTATACAAGAAGTCATCATGGGTTTCGTCAATTCTATTGAAGTTAGGTGCATGTATATATCTGTTTCTCTTTGGCTTCTGGAAAAAAACAACATGTTGGCTACTTAATTGGCTCACTGTAAGAAAATAACATGACCAATGGAATGAAGTATAATTTTTAATATGAAGTTAGAAACTCTTATATGACAATTGAAAAAGGATGAATGACCCATTAATACATATTTAATGGGCGCGAAGTGGTTCACAAGGCATGAAACGAGTCGTAATATGGCTGCAAAGTTCGGGATAATGTTAATGAATTACAGTGTTGATTTTATTGATAACATTTTCTTTTTCTTCGGGCACAATTAAATTGACTTTATCAAAGAGTGGACTAGAGAATAAAAATCTTTGTGGCAAAATATAAGGAGCAACTTGTATTTGGATGAAAGGATGGTGATGGAAGTCGTGACCGCACACCACGGACTGCGGCTGATGGTTTTATCAAACGTTCTTTTACTATTTACAGCTTTAAATTACAATTTACTACTCATTTTGAAAAATATTTTTTAAAGTACTCATTTTGTTAAATTTATTTCAAAAATACAAAGGTCAACTAAAAAACTCAAGAATATAAGGCATGCAATAAATACAAATGCTACTGGATCATGTAGTTACTTCTTAACTAATGCGAAGATAAGGCTATTTATTGTTGGGGTGGTAACTCCCAGAACAGGGTTAAGACAATCAATGACAGTAGTAATACCACTAGGTGGTTACCGGATATCACTTGGAATCGTGTGATCACTTTTCAAAGTAAACTATTCGACCCTAATGCCTGGGTATCACGAATATCTACTTGGGATAAGACCAAATGCAGTTAGAGAATTAGGCACAATTCTATAACCCTTTCGCTAATAAGTGTTTACGTTTTCGTGTGTTTTCATGCATAATCAGATACCCTATTTATAGGAGGTTACTCTTAGCTAGTCAAATGGAATTATGAGTATTAATCGGCCCATTAATAGCCTCATAATTATCCCCATTATAGCCGTTAATGGTTACATGACCAATTAAGCGTGGTCATTAAGCGGTTGTAGCTGCCATTTAGCGATTACTTTAACACTAGCGTACTTTCATACCATTAGCGATACTTTAACACGGCGGTTACTTTCATAGTGCTATAAGTGGTTACTGCTTTGATGGAATCCACAAGCTTCGGTGGAAACACAAGCTTTAGTGGAAACACCGCTTATCGCTGGAAACACGCTTATTAGTGAAAACCACAAGCAGTACTTTCTACTAGCACTACCAATACAAACCACTACAAGAGTCGGGGTGTTCATGGACCTTATGGGTGTACACTCCGTACCTCCTAACCCATTACAAGGTGTGAACTAATCCCACAAGTGCACTAAATTTTCCAACAATCCTCCCCAAATTTAGTTCACTTCCTTTGCATGAAAATAAACATCAAACAAAACATGTGCATAAATGAAAATGTCCTGAGGATTGAATTTTCATCTTAGTAAATTACACGTTTCAAATATTTGAGAATCAGGGTGTTCTAAGAATTGAACCCTTCAACCCATTTGAATACACAAGATAAAATACACACAAATTTTCAAACACTTATCGACTCCGACACTATACAAGCCAAGTGTCCATATCCAAATTCATAAATGTTGTAAAAGCTAAAGTCCAAAGCTTCCGAGCGGCAAAACTTCAACATTTACATAGGTGGTTCCTCTTTGTCATGCTCACAAGCACTTTTTCAAAGAAAATTAACCATTAAGAAGTAAAGACTTCATCCTCCTTTCGTGAGGTTCTGAGCACAACCTTGGGATGTAAATAAAAACATGTGCTCCAGTCCTGAATGTTCACTTTCCACATTGAACTCAGCTCCCAAGTTTCCTTCGGAGGGAGTTGGGTGTCCTAGCATTCAGTGACTAAGTTGGACTTAAACCCATCCCTTTAGCGGACTTTATAACCAAGTCTCTAGCCAAACCCTTCGTCAAGTGATCACTAAGTTGTTGAGATCTAACAAACTCTATAGATACCACGCCATTCATGATAAGCTCACGAATCATGCTATGTCTGACACCTAAGTGTCTAGACTTACCATTGTACATCGGGCTATAAGCCTTAGCCAATGTAGTTGCACTATCACACCGGATAGAAATAGGTGCTATAGGTTTAGGCCACAATGGAATCTCAAGGAGCAAGTTTTCAACCATTCACTTCTTTACCGTAATTGCTAAAGCCACAAATACAGATTCCATTGTTGAACTGGTGATGCAAGTTTGTTTCTTGGATGCCCAAGAAATTGCACCTCCACCAAGTAGGAATATGCCGGTAGGCGAATTATCTTCGATTATTCGATCCAACTTGCATCGGTGTATCCTTCCAACACCGATGGGTAACGATATATGAGACTATAATCCATAGTTTTCTTTAAATACTTATACCCTTTGAGCCTTGCCGGTGATGAGCACTAGGATTACTAGTATACCGCTCAATTTTCCCACTTTGCAAAACCAATATCGGGTCTTGTACAAGTCATGGCATACATCGGGCAGACCAATTACCTAGAATACTCAAGTTGAGATACAACCTTGCCATGATTAGGCATCAACTTCTCACAAGTATCCATAGGTGTACTTACTGGAGTACAATCAAAGTAATTGAATTTCCTCGGTACCTTCTCAATATAATGAGACTGAGAGATAGCAATTCTTTTACTTTCATGTTTAATCCTTATACCAAGGATAACATCAGCCTCCCCATGTCCTTCATGGAGAACCTTGATGACAAAAATTCCTTTGTTAGGTCAACTGATTTTGTCAGGTGCCAAAGATCAACATGTCATCAACATATAGTCAAATGATGACTCCTTTACCAGATTCATCAAATTTGCTATACACACATTTGTCGGCTTGGTTAAGAACATAACCACTAGACAAAACCACTTCATCAAATTTTTGATGCCATTGATTAGGTGCCTGCTTAAGTCCATAAAGAGACTTAATCAGTTTACACACCTTGTTTTCATTGCCGAGGCATGATGAAGCCCTGAGGTTGGTTCATATAGACCTCCTCATCCAATTCACCATTCAAGAAAATGTCTTCACATCCATCGATGAATAATCAGTTGTGAATAGATGCCATAGCAATCAACGATCTTATGGTAACGTCGAGCCACGAGGGCATAAGTATCAAAATAGTCTATCCACGACTTTTGTTTAAAGTCCTGAATAACTAATCTAGCCTTGAACTTTTCAATAGTTCCATCTACCTTCATTTTCTTTTTGAAAATCCATTTGCAACCTAGAGGTTTGCAACCGGGAGGTAGATCAACCAACACCCAAGTGTTGTTCCCCATGATGGAATCCATCTCATCATTGATTGCTTCTTTCCGAAAAGCAATATCACGGGACTTCATTGCTTCATCAAATGTCTTGGGATCATCCTCAACAATGAAGCAATAGGAGTATTGGTGAGAGACCTCATCCCTTGTTCCTTCAACTAAGTATAGTTGAAACTCAGGTCCAAATGACTTTGGATTCTGACCCTTTGCTCTTCCTAAGCACAGGTTCAGGGTTGTTGAACCACAACCTCATTAGGGACCGATGGTTCATCATCGAGGGACCTCGATACACCAGTGTCATGAGTTCCATTTGGAATCCTCTGACTTGGTCTAGGGACTGATGAGAATCTATTCTCATCAAAAGTTGCATCCCTTGATTCAATTATAGAGTTAATTGAAACATATTCATTAGGTTCAATAACATAGAACCTATAAGCCTTGGAATGCTCGGCATATCCAACAAAGATCGATTAATGCCTCTTTCACCCAAAGTCTTTTGCTTTGGATCGGGAGTCTTACAAACCTACAACCCCAGACCCTGAGATAGTTCATGTTGGGTTTCCTTTTAGTCCAGAGTTCATAAGGGGTAACCTTGTTCCTTTTGTTGGGAACCCTATTTAATAAATAGCAAGCTGTTAACATAGCTTCACCCCGGAACCCTTGACTCAGTCCCGAAAAGGACAACATGGAATTAACCATCTCCTTCAAGACCCTGTTTTTCCTTTCGAAATACCATTTTGTGAGGAGTATAAGGGGCGATCGTTTCATGGATTATACCAGCAGACTGAAAATACAGAGTATCCATGTACTCACCTCCCCTATCAGTCCTTAATCTTTTGATCAAAGACCCAAGTTGTAATTCAACTTCAGTTTTAAACACTTTGAATTTATCTAATGCTTCATCCTTGGAATGTAACAGATAAACATAACAATACCTAGAAGCATCATCAATAAATGTCACAAAGTACTTCTTGTTCCCTAAAGAGGGAGTGGCATGCAAATCACACATATCACTGTGAATAAGCTCCATGAGATTAGTCTCACGACTAACACCCTGAAAAGGTTTCTTGGTAATCTTGGTCAACATGCAAGTTTTACACTTTTCAGTGTCCATGTCAAAATCTGGGATCAACCCATCCTTAGACATATCTTGCAACCTTTTATAATGAACATGGCCAACTCTAGAATGCCACGAGGTAGAGACAGTCACAGTCGTGGTGGTCACACAAGTGAATTTACACTATCGGTGGAAATAAATGCACTATCGATGGAAATATTAAGCCTAAATATTTGATTACATAAATAACCAAAACCAATAAAAACACCATGCTTAGAAAGCACAAATTTATCAGACTCAATAACTTGTTTGTAACCATGATTATTCAAAATACTACTTGAAACCAAGTTCTTCCTAATATCAGGAACATGAATAACATCAAACAAAGTTACAATCTTTCCTGAACTAAACCTAAGATCTACACAACCATGACCATGCACCAAGGCTGTTGACTCATTTCCCATGTGAAGAATAGAACCATCATTCAGTGACTCATAAGTCTTGAACCAGCTTCTATCTTTACACACATGAATTGTTGCTCCAGAGTCAACCCACCACGCAACATCATCATCCTGCACATAAAAAGATTCATATACATATGTAACATAATAAATCTGAAAAGACATATTAAACATATTCGACCTTCAGTGAGTTGGTGAACCACCACTCCTCGAACCATTAGTGCCCTGATCCATTGGCTTTACCACCAAATTTAACACCCTTGCAGGTCCCCTTTTAATGTGACCAAATTTGCCACATTTCCAACAAGTAGGTGTTGCCTTCTTGTTAGGATCTGCCCTTGTGTTATCATGATATTTGCGTTTGCCTTTGTTGTCATTGTACCTGGTGGAGTTATTATGCTCTACCATATTGACAACAGATGCACTAGTAGCTTTGCTACTCTTTGGCTTGTCATTATCCTGCATCTTGAGAGATTCCTCAATGCGTAGATGGTACCCAACTCAACCAGAATTAACTCCTATTTCTTATGTTTCAAGGTATGCTTGAAATCTTTCCAAGAAGGAGGGAGTTTGTCAATGACACATGAGACTTTAATGGCCTCATCCATGTTCATATTGTGTTGTGTAAACCTTCCAAGTATTCCAAGAAGTTCATTGTATTGTTCCATAACTGGTCTTGAATCAGTCATTTTGTAATTTGTGAAATTACTAACAAGAAACTTCTTACTTGATGCATCCTCACACATATATTTGGCATCCAAGGAATCCCACAGTTCTTTGGAAGATTCAAAGTTCTAATAAATATCAAACAGAGAATCGGACATACCATTGAGAATAAGACCTCTGCATATGTAGTCATCATTCTCCCATTTGCTCCTCCTCGATCCGCTTCAACGTAGCATCATCCCATCATCGTGAATAGGTGTGGTTAGCACATACACCACACTCATGCTTGACAACAAGAAGTGCATCTTCTTCTACCACCTCCTAAAGTCCACCCCTTCAAACTTATCTAGCTTAGCAAAGTTTAAAGCCATGTGTTTTATTGCAGCAGTTGCCATTGATTATCACAAAATAGTTTACTTTGATTGTTGGGGTGGTAACTCCCAGAATAGGGTTAAGACAATCAATGACAGTAGCAATACCACTAGGTGGTTACCGGATATCACTTGGAATCGTGTGATCACTTTCCAAAGTAAACTATTCGACCCTAATGTCTGGGTATCACGAATATCTACTTGGGATAAGACCAAATGCAGTTAGAGAATTAGGCACAATTCTATAACCCTTTCGCTAATAAGTGTTTACGTTTTCGTGTGTTTTCATGCATAATCATATATCCTATTTATAGGAGGTTACTCTTAGCTAGTCAAATGGAATTATGAGTATTAATCGGCCCATTAATAGCCTCATAATTATCCCCATTATAGCCGTTAGTGGTTACATGACCAATTAAAGCGTGGTCATTAAGCGGTTAGTACCATTTAGCGACTTTAACACTAGCAGTACTTTCATACCATTAGCAAGTACTTTAACACTGGCGGTTACTTTCATAGTGCTATAAGTGGTTACACTACTTCCAGTGGAATCCACAAGCTTATGGAAACACAAGCCAAAGGAAACACCGCTTATCGATGGAAACCACAAGCAGTACTTTCCACAAGGCGACTTTCTACTAGCACTACAAATACAAACCACTACAAGAGTCAGGGTGTTCATGGACCTTATGGGTGTACACTCCGTACCTCCTAACCCATTACAAGGTGTGAACTAATCCCACAAGTGCACTAAATTTTCCAACATTTATGTGGTGATGTTTTACGATTTTTCTATGGCTAATAAGTTTATTACCGAGCCCTGTGAAATACCACCGTACGTCGAATTGTATATACTCCACCATTTGAAGCAGTGTTGTAAATATCGGTCTTGGCGGCCGATATATCAGTGATATATCGCTTATCGGCGGTCCACCGATACGATATTTCACTTATCGGTCAAATTTATCGGTTGGTCAATATCGGTCAAATATCGGTCAATATCGGTTATATCGGTCATATCGGTCAAATATCGGTTAAATATCGGTTAAATATCGGTCAAATACCGGTCAAATATCGGTTAAGAGTGGGAAATACATAACTAAATGCATATACAATGTAAAATTTGTAATATTTATATAAAATATATAATTAAAAATATTAAATATAACATTAAAACTAATAAATATTTATAAATATGTATATAAAATATATAAATACCTATAAAAAAAATTAATTTCTTTATAATTTAGGGTCTCCGTTATATCACTGATATATCGTCGCCAAGACCGATATGACGCTTGGCGGTGGTCGACCGCCGAGGGACCGCCAAGCGATATTTACAACACTGATTTGAAGTAAATATACAAATATTTTGGTCATTCGAAAAATTAGATATAGACATGCTTGAAGTAAATGCAATTGAGTTTACTACGTCACTTATTTGTCAAGTAATTATAATTTTACATTTGGATTAACTGATTGATGACATTAGTATACTTTATATTTGTTAGGATTTCTTAGCAACAGTGAAAAAATATGTGGCCTCTTTTACCCGCCCGTTTAGGTGGAGCCTCATTTTGTTAACCCGCCCGTTCTATTCATCCCTACTTACATTTCTCCTTTTCATCTTAGATCCGCTTGGGTATATCTCCGGGGAAAAAACCCCGCGTGCCTTGATCCAGCGAATCACTTTTGCGTGTTCGTACACCGGTTGGCGAGAGGGGTACAGTGATCTGTACTATGGAAACAATATTTTTGTCCATTTTGTGGATCTCCGTTGGCCACATGGTTTTGGCTACAGTGGTAACTTTCTTTTGGTCCATATATTTTGTGTGTTTGGTAAATCTGAAGGTAAGGTTACCAATTTCAATTATTGATTATCAAAAACCCTAACTGCATATTTGCTGATTTTGGAGAAACGATTAAAGGTTTGACTTTTTTTTCTTTCTTTAGGGCTTATTTTACTTGGTCTTTATGGTGGTTATGGTATGTTGTGTTTAGGTTCGGTTGTGGGTTATTTTAGGTTTATTTATTGTGCCTTTCTTATATTTAGGTGTTAGAGTAGTTGCACGTTGCTTATGCCGGTTAAAATGCTATTTATGGTTAGTTGTTGGGTTGAGTAAACAAGTTTCATAGTTTGGTTTGGGGTTTACCTTTAAAGCCAGATGCAATTAGAGTGGTTAGATGTTGCTTATGGCTGTTGAAATGTTACTTATGGTTAGGTGTTGGGGTGAGTAAATGAGTTTCATAGTTTGCTTTGGGGTTTACTGTTAGAGCCAGATGCAATTGAATGTGCCCCTTATTAAATGTTGTGCAGTCTTTGTTTTTTTTTGGGTTTTCTTGGTTTCTATTTTCCCTTTTTTTTTTTTTTTTGGAGATGATGGTCACTAACTTTTTTTGATTTTTTTGTGTGCCTTTTTTTTCCCGTCTTCTCTCTTTGCAAACCCTCAATTGATAATGCTTTTGTTGCTCGCATTAACTGTTTCGAATATGTTAGTCGTTTTACTTTGTCTACCGTTTATTGCTTTGATAATTGGACTGTCTATTATTGTTTATAATTATGACTTCAAAACCGATACCTGGCTCGAGAAGTATTCATGACCACTCACTTCAAAACCTGATACAAAACAATGTTCCAATTATACATGGTGGTCTTGGGTGCCAAATGTGTAACACCATTACGCCAAGCGTGTGTGCCTGTCAACCATATGTGTCATCGCTGTTTGCTGCATCAAAGACTCATGATGCTACAGGTTAGTTGTTCTTTTTTTGTTACTCATTTTTCCTATGGCCACACTTATTGTCGTTTTTGCCGTTGAAACATGTTTGTGCTAATGTTGATTTTTTTTGGGTAGATGTTGTTGGAAAGGAGAGTGTGCAGACTGCAGGGCACCAACCTGATCCAGACAATTGTGTGCGTATTCTTCATCAGCAATCTGCTGCCTGCACACCGAAAGGTGCTTTGATGCCTTTTGTTTTTGCAGAACACTTTGGGGTTACTGAATAACGTATTCATGGTTTCTTTTTTTTTTAATTGGAACAGGCTTGCCTATGTATGATGCTGCGTGTTCGCAGCAGCTAAGAGGTCAGCCAATGGCTCCTGATATGATGGAAGGTGAGCTGCGCTATTCTATTTTCAGTTGTGGTTTGTTAAATTTTGTTGCTTTGTTTTTGTATGCCACTTTGTCATTGATAAATCACATTCTCACGGCATTTTTTTTATTGGAACAGGATTGCGTCTGGATCATAGCCCACTTCCTCAGCAGTGTAGAAAAAGAGGGAGGCCGAGAAAACAGATGCCTAACAACCCGTCTGACCCATATGATTATGTGCACACCGTCCATCAGCCAATGGTTCCTAATGTGATGGAAGGTGAGTGTCGCTCTTCTCTTTTCAGATGCGGTTTGTAAAATTTCTTGGGTTTGATTTCATATTCCAATTTGTCATCGGTGAATCACATTGACATGGTATCTTTTTTTATTGGAATAGGATTACGTGTGGATGATACCCCATCTTCGCACAACCCTATAAAAAGAGCCACGCCGTCTAAACGGGAGCCCCGGAGCCCAGCTAACCTGTGTCAGTCATCTGGTTATGTGCATGTTGGTGGTCAGCCAATGACTCCTAATACAATGGAAGGTGGCTTTACCTATTCTCTCTTCGGATGCAGCGTGTCAGCCTTTATTGTTTGTTATAGAATGCTGAGTTAGTCTTTCGCGCTATCCTTTATTATCAATAGGATTTCCTGCACGCAATGCCGCTGCTTCAAAACAAAGCAGAAAAAGGAAAGAAATGTTGAGTGATGTCGTTAGAACCCGTGTGCAGAACCCTGACACATATGATGCTGTGCAGGAAGGTGTTGGCCGGCTACCTTTGCATGTGCGCGAAGGTCAGTGCTGTTATCTTCTTTTGCGACGATTTTTTTAAACATGACTGTTTGCATGCAATATTCATTTTGAATTTCATGCATTCGTTTTCCAGCACCAGGAACCGCTGTTGATGGTAATGTTGCCACTGATGTTGCATCTGATGGTTTTTATTTGCGAAACACTGATCGAAGAAAAAGACGACCACGTCAGGCCTCCACAGCATCTATGCATCAATCAAATTCAGAGAACGATGGACACAATACTGGTGAACCATCTACTCCTAATGCAACTAAAAGTTAGGGTTATTTTTGTTTTTACTTTTTTAAACACATGGTCTGCATCCAACATTACCTTTAATTTTTGTGGTGCTTTCTTTTTTTACCAGAAGCGAGGGTACATGCTGATGGTCAACCAGGTGTTACGGAAAATGTTGGCCATCAATGACAGCGCCGGAAAAGAGATAGGGGTGCGGGACAACCTCATAGAAGTACTGTGCGGCGGCGTACTCTCATCAACAGTCTCTGTCCTGGCTCAGATAATAGTGCATGCGGCGTTGATGAAGAGTCATCTTCTTCTACGATGCAAGGTAGGTGACGCCTTTTTTTTTTTCTCTGTTTTTTTGTTTTTTTTTGCTTTTGTTTTTGTGCCTCATCTTTTTACCAAACATATATTGTCAGGTCTTTAAGTTGATGATAGTTTCTTAATCAATGTAGGCGTAGCGCCAGACTATGATGATCTAGGAGATTGTACTGAGCGATGCTGTTATTGTAATGTTGGTTTTTGGCGTGCGGATAAGCTTGCAGGTCATCGTCTTGCAGATGCTTCATCTAAATACCATACATGTTGAAGAGGTGGTAAAGTTTTTATGCACCCTGATGCAGACCTGCCTCAGTATACCAAAGACTTGCTTGGACAACATCCCTTTATGAAAAATATCCGAACATACAATCAAATGTTTGCAATGACGTCATTCGGTGCCACAGTTGACAACGCAATCAACAATGGTGGAGGGCCATATGTTTTTAAAGTCTCTGGCCAAATATACCATCGGATAGGCTCACTTTGCCCGGTTAATGATGATCCAAAGTTTTTACAGCTCTACATCTATGACACGCAGGATGAAGTTCAACATAGGTTGAGCCATTTTTCAACCTCAGATGGGCCTGATGTGAATCCAGATATAGTGCAAGGACTCATTCACTTCTTAGATGCTCACAATGAATTGGTCCAGATATTCAGGACTATGCGTGACAAATGTGCCCAGCATGATGTCCCAGAATTTAAGGTGAAGCTTTACAACGGTGAAGCTCCACGCGGTTATGAAGCTCCGTTATCAAATACCCTTGGGGCTATTGTCTTTGACTGTGGGCCTGAAAGTGAATCGAATTATGATGTTATACTGGAGTACAGAAAAGGCCCGCTAAAAAGAATTAGCAAGATCCATAAGTCATACATGTCGTTGCAGTTTCCGCTGATATTCATCTATGGTCAGCAAGGGTATCATACAAAGCTGAAGTTAAGAACAGAGGATCCAAACATCGAGCCAAAACGGGTGTCGATGAATGCATTTTACTCATACCAGTTACACCCGAGGCATGATAGTTATAACCTGCTGTTTCGTACTGGAAGGCTTTTTCAGCAATATGTTGTTGGCGTATACTGTTGCATAGAACAGAATAGGGTGGATTTCTATAGAACACACCAGAGCGATATTCGAGGAGATTTTTTGTGAGGCCTTTATGATGCAATTTCAAGGGGAGATCATGATGGGTCGCAGGCAGGTTCTCGCATTATATTGCCTTCGCTTTCTTGGAGGTCCGAGGTATATGTGCAACCATTATTTGGATGCATTGGCGATTTGCAGGGTGCTTGGTAATCCACAGTTTTTTATAACATTCACATGCAATGTAAAGTGGCCTGAGATACAAAGATACATGGCCCAGTTTCCTCATTTGACAACAGCGGATAGGGCGGATATAGTATGCAGAGTTTTAGAGCAAAAATTTAAATCATTTGTCAAGTTTATGAAGAGAAGACAGACATTTGGTTGTGTCACAGGAGGTATGACTATTTTTTTAGAAATAAAGCTTTGTGTTTTATCTTTTAGTCTCAGTTTTTCCATTGATGCTTGCATGATGTGGTATGCCAACGTGTTATTCTAATTTTATTTGTTCAAATTGTTTTGCCTGTAGTGTTGTACACCATCGAGTTTCAGAAGCGTGGCCTGCCACATTGTCACACACTCGTTTGGATTTCTTCATCAACCAAAATAGAAAATGCTGAAGATGTCGACCAATACATTTCTGCAGAGTTACCTGATCCTCAGGCTGATCCACGCACTTATAAAATTGTTTCAGAAATGATGATGCATGGGCCGTGTGGCAAGGCCAACCCGAATGCTCCATGTATGAAAGGCGATCTGTGCAGCAAAAAATTCCCAAAACAATACAATAATGAAACTTTCTTTGATGACAAAGGTTATCCACATTATCGAAGAAGACAAGGAAATACTTTCGCAGCAAAAGGCCAGATAAAGCTTGACAATGGGTATGTCGTGCCGTATAACCGTGATTTGTGCCTGGCATTTGAAGCTCATATCAATGTGGAATACTGTGGGTGGAGCATGCTGATAAAATATCTATTTAAGTATATATAAAAAGGAACTGAAGAATCTTTGCCAAAGTAACGAGATCTATTGGTGAAGCATCTACTACGTTAGCCCAGCCGCAAGAATCGATTGATGAAATACAGAATTACCTTAATGGCCGGTTCATATGTCCTCATTAAGCATGTTGGAGAATCCTCAAATTTGAAATACATATCAGAGAGCCAGCGGTTCAGATCCTTTCAGTCCATTTAGAGAACATGCAGCACATAACTTTTAGAGACGGTGATAACTTAGAGGCGGTTGTCAATCGTCGTAATCGTAAGCTGACATCGCTCATAGAATGGTTTACTTACAACATTGAAAACGAAGATGGACGACATTTGACTTACTTGCAGTTTCCATCAGAGTTTGTATGGTATGGAGATCGGAAATGTTGGTCACGCAGAAAGACTAACAAATCTTCTATTGGACGGCTTGCATATATACACCCAACTTCGGGTGAGCTTTTCTACTTAAGAATGTTATTATGTCATCAAAAAGGATGTAGAGACTTCACAGAGCTCAGGTCAGTCAACGAAATTGTCTATCCAACATATCGTGCTGCATGTGATGCGCTTGGCTTGCTTGGTGACGACAAAGAATGGGACATAGCTCTTGAAGAAGCATGCAGGTCAGCTTCATCTTCGGAACTAAGGTTCTTTTTTGCAAGGCTACTTACTTATTGTGAAGTTGCAAACCCTTTGTACTTATGGGATAAATATTGGCGAGAAATGGGCCATGATATTCCAGCAATTATCTCAGAACAAGTACGTATACCCAACTACCATGTGAATGATGCAGAATTGGAAGGGTACATATTATACGAATTGGAAATAATACTAAGCAGTTGTGGAAAATCAGTCCAGAATTATGGTTTGGAGGCACCTCCAAAACAACTTCTGGATCAATTAAACAACCGCCTATTAATGGAAGAAAAGAATTACAACAGGGAGATGCTGGCACGAGAAAGAGATAAATCGATTCCAAGGATAAACACTAAACAAAAAATTATATATGACGCTGTTATAAACGCTTTTAAAACAGGTAAGCAAGAATTATATTCGTATATGGTCATGGAGGAACTGGTAAAACTTTTCTTTGGAAAACAATAATTAGCACTATACGAGCTGAAGGTAAGATTGTGTTAGCGGTTGCTTCTTCTGGTATTGCTTCTCTCCTTCTTCCAGTAGGCCGAACCGCACATTCAAGATTCAAACTTCCACTCGAGCTGACGGATGAGTCCCTCTGTTGCGTTAAAAAAACACTCTCATAGGAAACCTTTTAAAAGAAACTGATCTCATTATCTGGGATGAGGCACCAATGAATGACCACCGATGCTTTGAAACATTGGATAGGACTTTCAGAGACATATTGGATGAGCCAGATGTTTTGTTTGGTGGGAAAACAGTGGTTTTAGGCGGTGATTTCCGGCAAACGCTGCCAATAAAAAAGGCACACCCAAAATGGAGATAGTAGCATCGTCGATTACAGAATCACACCTCTGGCCTTATTTTCATGTCATGACACTTAAAGAAAACATGAGGCTGTTCCGCTCAGATTTGACTCTAGAAGAGCAGAGCACACCGCGGTCCTTTGCAACATGGCTTCTCGATATTGGAGATGGTAAGATTGGTGAACCTGATGAAGAAGACGCTAGAGATTCAATGTGGGTTGAGATTCCTTTTCGATATTGCATATAAGATGATGAACAGGGCCTCTCGAATCTCATAGATTTCATCTATGATCATCCTACACTTCAAACCCCTTCAGCAATCACTCTACAAGAGAAGGCAATCGTGTGTCCAAAGAATGAAATAGCGGACACTATTAATTCAAGAGTTTTAGAGATGGTCGATGGCGAAATAACAACTTATGCAAGCTATGATATAGCCACACCGGTGGGGAATAGTGGGGCTGAAACAGAGATGTTATACCCTCCTGAGTATATAAACGCATTTAAGCTGCCAAGTTTCCCACCGCATGAACTACAACTCAAGGTTGGATCACCAGTGATGCTTTTAAGGAATGTTAACTTGGCAGGCGGTTTATGCAATGGGACACGCATGATAGTGACACAATTGATGTCAAAGCTTATTGAAGTACAAATCATCACAGGCACAAGAGTCGGAGAAAGTTTTCATTCATAGGATACCGATTCATAAAGATCCAAACCTCCCTTTTTGTTTTCAAACGCACTTAATTCCCAATAAAGCTGTTCATTGCGCTATGACAATCAATAAAGCCAAGGCCAATCTTTAAACAAAATTGGTGTTTACCTTTCCGAGCCAGTATTTGGTCATGGGCAATTGTATGTGGCTCTCTCTAGAGCTACATCTGCTCACGGATTAAGAGTCCTTATCAAACAACAAGAAAATCAAAGACCAAATGTCACAAAAAATATCGTTTACAAAGATTTAAAAAATAAAATAAAAGAGACAGCTTTTGTTTTGCCAGCACAGATATAGCGATTAGTGTTTGCCTTTTTTTACAGCAAGCTTCTTTCTTCATTTGTTATTCTATAAACAATGCCATCATAATTGCATGTTACTATCTTTTGCTTTTATAAAAGTATCGTGAAAGGCTCTGCCCACAGGTAGATTTGCTGCCCGCCAATTTTATATGCTGTGTCTCATTATTTTAATGCTCCGATTGCTATTCCCCATATCATTTTTCATTTTCAGTTCTTTATCTGTATCTAACTTTCTTTTTTATCACTTAGCAGCACGATGGAAGAAACTCAGAATGCTATGGTACAACATACCTCTGAAGAGAAAAGCCTTGAAATCAGTGCTTCACCAGAAATTGTAACGATCCGACAGTTAAGGCCAACATCTCACAGCAAAGTGCTCGAAGCCAGGGTCTACAGAAAATGGACTTCAGTGACTTTTGCCAAAAAGGATGCAGCTGGAGTTTCTGGAAAAAAAAAGAAACAGGGGTTTGGTGTATCCTGATAGATCAAGAGGTATGTATTAATTCAGGCAACACGCATAAAACATACTACCATTTCAGATTTTTCTAATAACAGATAATTATCAACAGGGCAATGCTATACAGGGTAACATGAATATTAGAGAATTCGACTATTTCAACCCAAAAATCAAGCTTGGGGAGGTTTACAGGATTTCGGAGTTCATGTGTGAACCAACCAATCCTTACCAACAAATGATTGACAGCAAAACAAGCCTGAAATTTGGAAAAGCCACAAAGTTTGATGCTATACAAGAACCAAACATCCCTCAACACTACTTTGATTTTGTTTCGTATAACCAACTTCAATACAAGGTTCCTACAGAAGATGCAATGGGCAGAATGTAGTACCCAATTCTGACAGGTAAACTTTCTACTATCAATTTTTTTGCAACAAACACAACAGTGACATCCTAACACTTGACTGGTGATAGATTACATAGGATGTTTGCGGTCGGTGGGAGAGGTTGTGCGCAAAACAAGTGCCACCCAACAAGAAAGTGTTTATAGAAAAGTCGATATCGAAAATTTGAGGTACATTGATTTATGCTAATTTTTTTTTCTAAAAAATAAACTGCCAAGGTTTATCACATCTCCGATGACTTGGTAATCTTTTCAGTGGTAATGTTGTTGAGTTCACTATGTGGGACGACATGGCTGTCAAATTTGAAGAGGCTCAGCTTCATGCAACGCAACACCCGGTTATAATTGCTGTCAGCTCTTGCCAAGTTGCAAAATTCAGAGGTATTGCGTAAACAGATTATAAAAACTTAAACGTCAAATTCTTACCAGATTGTCAAACAATACCATCACAGATTACCAGCTAATAGCGATATCTGCAACACGTTACTACTTAAATCCACAAATACCTGAAGCTGATAAGGCACGAGCAAGGTAAAATCTTTGATTCGCAAATTTTAAGGTAACACCATGGTCACATAAAAATTTGGTAATTCTATTGCAACACAAAATAGGCACAAAGAAAAGCAACAGAAAACACCACCCCTCCGTATTACAAAGACCCCATATGAAGATGTTGAAAAAGAAAAGTACCAGAATAGATTTCCCTTGAAGACACTGCTAAACGAAGATCCTGAAACCTATTCGGTAAGTTTTGTGTAACACAAAATTTAACAAACCAACATTCAATTACACCCTCGAAAGAAAGTTTAATGCCAAAAAATATGCCGCTTAACTGTTTGCACAAACATTTGCAGGGGGTGCATTTCACAGCTGAGGCAACAGTCACCAGTATCAACATCAAGAGAGATTGGTACTACATGTCTTGCAGCGAATGTGCTTCCAAAGTGAAAGAAGAGGGAGGAATGTATCGCTGTCTGAACCATGGAAAACAAGCAAAACCATCCTTTAAGTACATAATTTTCTACCTCAGCTTCGTATAATATTAAAAAATAGAATATGTCACGAAAATTAAACCCTCATCGTTTCACTTGATGAAACACGCAAGTTTAATTTCAAAGCTTTCATCACAGACCCATCCGCAACAGTTGAGGTCACTTTTTTCAGCCCGGTTGCGGAAGATGTTACAGGGTATTCATGCTCAGAACTGCTAGCAAAGCATAAAGCAGAAGACCCGCAAGAAATACCTCCAGAGATTTTTTCCATTGAAGGGCAGAAAAATGTCTTCCAGCTCCATTTCAGCACATCAGGTAGGCCAGGAGATTTTATTGTTGGTAAAGTTTTTAACAAAAACAAAAGGCAGAAGGGAACCATGAAGATGATAGAAGCATCTGAAGGTAGCACCATTTAAATCAACAAACTATCTTAGTTAGAACAAACACTCCTAGCTACAAATATTTAATGTTTGGTTGTGCATGCATAGGAACACCAACAACAGCTCTAACACCAACAAACCAACAACGTCTCGACCAACAACAAGCTGAGCAAAGTGCCATTGCAGAAACAAAGGAACGGGAAGGTGACTGCTACAAATTTAATACACAATTTTATTAAATAAAAGATGTCATGCCTGTCTCATTTGCAAATACAAATACTGAATATTGGTTTACGACTCACTAGAAACACCAGCGACACCTGTGACGATAACAGGCATGCAGGATTTGGAGGAGCAAAAACATAAACCAACCAACTCAAAAAGTGTGAAAAGAGCATTGTTTAAAGATGAGCATGAAGATGCAAAAAAAAAACAAAAAGGTTAGACCTGCAAATTCAACAACCCATTTTATTCAATGCAATATCTTGCAATCAATTTTCATGGGTCACACACAAACACTACAACAACACTCAGAATAAGATCACTGGCACACACAACTGCAAACACAACCAACAACAGAAAGCACGCTTAGTTGGCACACACTTAGCGATCCATCAAGCCCCTAAGTTTCTGGACAAAGAAGTCATTTGTTACGAGCATTCAACTCCAGTTCCCGTGACAAAATGCACATCTGCTTGATCTTTTGATCATCTTTACCTTGAACCCCCCTCAAATATTCTGCTGTTTTTTGAGCATGCGTGTTCCCAACACTCTCCAATTCTTGAATAAAGCTGAGCCTTTCTTGATTGATTCCAGCCAATCTTCCCGCAAGTGCATTCATTTTTTGTGCCATCCCAATATCTTCACCAGAAGCTTGGTAGCAATAGAACACTAGCATATCAAGCCAATTGTAAGAATTGGCATCTACTCTAAGCTTATCACACCTAGGATATCTAGACATTTCTTTATCTCACTTCTTTATCACAGCTTAAAAAATGAAGTGGTTGACTAACAAAGTGGGCTGGCCGTCTTAAATAGGCAAGCGACAAATAAAAACAAAACACCCTGATAACATCAAATTAGCCTGATATTTTATATATCAAATTCCCGTGTCTATGGCCTCATTTGTATTAATATGGTACTTAATTCGTTCATATTCGTTCATATTTGCATTTCAGGATAAATGAGGCGTTGGAGCGGAAAAGTGGTGATATAAGGCCAAATATATGTTATGAAGATTGATTTACAAAGGCCTATGATTTATTGGTTACGCCGTAACTTCTTAATAATGTTACGGCGTATTTATGATGCTTTGAAGGATACGGCGAAACCATTTCTTATGGTTACGTCGTAATTATTTTTATGAAGGTTATGGCGTAACGTGAAATTAGTTACGCCGTAGAGATAAGTTTGGAGTAGATAAGTTTGAGCTAACAAAGGGTTACGGCATAACTCGGATAATTAGTTACGCCGTAATTAATTACTTGGGCGCAAAGTTTCGAGGTCCAGGGATTAAATGCGGCAAGTTTATAATTATTTTATTCACTTCGAGGACTAAAGAATAAATAAAGACGTTCGAAGAGGGGCTGAATATGCAAGTTTTATAACACATTTTATGTGTTATATTTATTAAACAAACCACAAGGACCCTAGTTGCTATTTGTTGAAAGTTGGGGGATTATAGTGGAAAAAGGGAAATATTCATTTACAATATAAATGACATTCATGTCATTGATTGGCATCAATATAGGGTGCGTCTGTTTTTTCCGTACGAAGGAGACCAAGAAAAGAAACAGTAGGCGCAAGGTTTTTATAGGGCAAATCCTTGAGGGTTTGCCCCGGTACTCAACTAGGGGATTGATAGCATTATCCTTAGCACGATATGTAATCATTTTCTGGCTCATTTTATTATTTTGCTTTCATTATTGTTGATTATAATTTTGATTCTCAATATAATTATAGGCGAATTAATTCTTATTGTGTTCTTAATTAGTTGTCTTTTAATTTATTATTGGCTAATTAATTATTAGATGTTATGTCTTTGTTTATTTATTGTTTTATATTAGGATTTTAATTGTCATTCCACTAGGGTATTTTGGAGATGTGGAAATTAGGTCATGGCCTAGTTTTGATTCTTTTTATTATTAATGCTTTTGCGTTATTAATTGTTTCTAATGTATGCATGCATAGTTTATTAGTAGCTACCCTTGTTTCGGTAGTTTTGAATGGCGGTAGAGGCTAGTTGCTTAGGAGATATGACCAACTGACCCTAAGTGAGTAGACTGAGACGGGAAGGGTAAGATATGACCAACTGACGACCCTTTCTACTTGTGTGATTTGACCAATGATCACCTACCGTTTGGATGAACTTAAGAATTAGGGAGTGAGTGTTTAAGTTGCTAACGCCGGGCACTCACTATTATAAATCTAGCATGTAGCGGAACTTAACGACTCGGCATTAAGGGACCGGAACAACTGGACTTATGAGGGGACACCTGACTTCTCCAGTGGTGGCATCTTTGCTGATAGGTTAGACCAAATGCTGTCCTCTCGACTTTGACCCCACCTGAAACAGGAATCTAGTGACATTTAGAACCCATGTAATGCGATAGTAAACGTCGGCTCTTAATGACTGCTATTATATTGCCGAATGATCCCGGGTGACCTGTTCATCTTGGTGAGGATTCTAAGAACCACAGGGTAGGCGAATTGACCAAAGGAGTCTATCGACTTATGCCACTTGTGGATGAACTTGGTTTAAAAATTGCATCACTATCGTTCCCATTAGCTTGTTTACCAGAGAACCAACCCAATTGATCACATGACACCTTAAATATTATCAATCATATCGTTAAAACTTATTTATTTGACTAATTCAATTAATTAGACAGTTAGGAATCACCCGAGACGACCTCGGTCTTGCCATTCCCTCACTACATGTGACCGGGTACACTGCCCGTTAGTGCATTAGGCAGGCCATAGGTAGACGAGTTACTATAAATGTAAACCCGGTCTCAAAACCTGCATCAATATTTTGCCCGCTGCCGGGAACGGTCTTCATATTTTTGGTCGTTTGATTGATATTATTCTACAATTATGTCTTCTGTCTTGAGATTACAGCGTAACCTTGGCCATGGTTACGGCGTAATCTATTCTTATTATATATCAGGTTTCTTTCAGACTGAAGTTACGGCGTAGTTAGTAATTGGACTTACGCCGTAACCAAGTCTGGGTCATCTTAAAATTATGAATGAGTTTTATCTCACTTGTTGCTCATGTTTATTATTTTTACACATTTAATGCATGAGGTTGTGATAGTGTGCAGGTTGAGCAAGAAGAACAAGTGGAAGGAATCTCGACAAGATCATTAGCCGAGATTAGTTGAGCAATGGACATTATTTGGAGATGTCCGATTGATGGCTGTTGCAGGAGTCTAACTTAAAGACTCAAGAGAATCAAAGAAAAGTGCTCGTCGGGAGACTACCCGTCGCTATCCTAGATTTAGTTTTTGATTTTATTTCTTAGACCCTTTTTGATATTTTTGTAGTTTTTAGGATTTGTAGTTGGTTTGGCATGTTTTGTTTATCTTGTTTGCAGGTATAAAGACCAAAGATAGATGACAGGAGTCTCGATAACTCCTCTTCAAACGTAGGAAGGAGTTGACACTTTGGGCACAACAACATCAGATAGTAATTACGACGTAATGGGCCGATCCATTTACGCCGTAACTGGCGATCAGTAAGGCCATCTGCCCACTTCATCATAACTACGGCGTAACTAGGCCGATCTAGTTACGCAGTGTTGGGATACAGAAAGTCAAAGTGCTGAAGAGTTAAAGTACTGAAGATTAACAAAGTACTGCAGAAAGACAAAGTGCTGAAGAAGTCAAAGTACTGCTAAATAAAAGTCAAAGTACTGCTTATTCATCAAAGTACTGCAAAGCTTAAAGTCGGTTGTAATTGATTAATAGATGGAAAGTAATGTTTATCTAGAACTTTCTAAGTATTGTTTACTTGACGTACAAGGATAAGAATTGTAAACCGATTAGGGTTATCCTTAAGCCTATAAAAGGACCCCTAGATTGGCATTAGAGTTATGAGTTTATATGTGTTTTTAGAATCCTAACGTACGATCATTATTTAGAGTTTTAGAGTTGTTAAAGAATCTGCATAATAAGCAGTTTTAGAGTTATTAATAAAGATAAATCTTCTTAGCTTTGTTAAGTAAATTCCGCGTACTTAATAAAGATTACTCAGTGTTTTCATTGTTAATAACTTAGGATTTATCCGAGGTTATTAAACCCTTAACAAGCTATTTAAGTTAGTTTGGTTAGAGTACATCGATCCACCAAGTGGTATCAGAGCTTGTGTGGAAACTCTGACTAAGAAGAAACAGTTTTAACCTAGCAAACAAAAAAAAACCTAAAGATGTCGACTGAAGCTGTTCCACCCCCATCCATCACCTCACTAAGGATTCCTATCATTAAGAAGGGCGAATACGATCTATGGAGCATGAAGATGAGACAAGGTATATTGCAATCACGCACCATGCAATGTGGAATGTGATTGTCAATGGTAATGAAGTTGTGGAAGATCCTGTAGACATTCCCCGCCAACCTAAAGCACCTAAACCCATCTTGCCACCGCTACAATAAGGAATCAAGAGAAAGCTCTCAACATACTGTTGTCTGCCATTCCAGATGGACACCTACTCAAATTCCATGATGCTAAAGATACCAAGCAACTCTGGGCTGCTCTCAAGACTAGATTTGGAGGTAATGATGCTTCCAAGAAGATGCACAGAAATCTGTTGAAGCAGCAGTTTGAAACCTTTACTGTTGGAGAAAGAGAAAGCCTTGATGCTGCCTATGACAGATTCTAAAATCTTCTCAGCATGCTGGAGCTGTACAAAGCAGGGGTTTCAGTTGAAGATGCTAACCTTAAGTTCTTAAGGAGTTTGCCATCTACATGGCATGTGATTACTACTATGATCAGAGGACAACCTGGATTGGACACCATGGACTTTGATGATCTCTACAATCATCTGAAGGTGTATGAGCATGAGATGAATGGCCAAACAAGCTCAAAGTCTCACAATATTGCTTTTGTGTCATCTGAAAAGAGGGGCAATACTTCTACTAAAAGTACTGCTTCTCCTACTCAAAGTACTGTTGCTCAAAGTACTACTGCCTACACTAACCCCACTTTTGCTCAGCAACCCACATCAACTAATACCATCCATTCAGATGAAGTCGTGTGCTCTTTCTTTGCATAGCAAGCTGCTCTACCTGTTACTTATGAAGAAGATCTCTCACAGATTGAAGAGGATGCTCTTGAAGAAATTGATATCAGGTGGCAAGTTGCTATGATCACTGCAAGGATCAAGAAGTTTATGAAGAAGACAGGAAGAGGCATTGACTTCAAACCAAAACAGGGAATCACTTTTGACAAATCCAAGATTGAATGCTTCAATTGTCAAAAGACTGGACATTTTGCAAAGGAATGCAGGTTTGCTAAGTATCAAGCAAACAGGATGGCTGAGAAACCAAAGCTAGAGTTGAAAGAAATTCCTATTACAGAAACAAAAGCTTTGGTTGCTCAAGAGAATCTATCAGAGGTTGACTGGAGTGCTGAGTTTGATGATGAACTAGTAACCTACTGTATGGTAGCTGTGGAGGATTCAGTGGAAGAATTTGACTAGAGCACAACTTTTGATGAGGAACCTGGACATGCTGCTATGGAGTCTAAAGATGGTTATGGAAGTTTTGACTGGAGCATGGAGTGTGACGCTGAACCTGTTCTGCTTGCCATGGTAGCCACTTCACCAAGTTCACCCCTATCTCTGAGGTATGTTCAAAGTGTCATAACTTTTATCAAAAGGTGCTTAATGATTATGTGACTGAAAGAGATAAGTGTAGAACAGCTAGGGCTGAAGTAGCTGGTTACCAAATAACTTTAGAGTCAATGGAAGCCAAAATAATAACACATGAAAATAATGAAATGGCTTGGGCAGAAAAGTATGAACAACAGGACTATCAGTTGAAATTAAGTGAATGGAAGTTAAACTGTAAGATCTCTGAAATTGAGAAACTAACTAAGGAGAGAGATGAATTGCTAGAAAAGTTTAATGCTTGGGGACAATCAGGTATTTCTCATGTCACTTATGTTGAAAAACAAAGAAGAGCTTACATTAAAACTGGCCTAGGTTTTGGTATGGATTTTAATAACATAGAAAACCCACCTAGTGATCAGGATGAATGTGAGTTTGAGGATATAACCACTAGTGATGATGAACTCATTAATTATGTAGACACATCTAGTAATGAGGAATCAGTTAGTGAAACACCTCTTGAGTTTAAGAAAGATAATGCCTATCATGCAGTCCCTCATCCCACTAGTAGTCATCAACCTCTTAGGCCTGATGTTTCTCGTTTTGGAGTAGAAAACTTAGAGTTTAGGAAGAAACTTAAAGGTCAATCTAGGTCTGAAACCTCAAAAGAAACTGATGAAACACCTAAGGTAGATGATGTTAAAAGCCAAGCAGTACTTTCACCCCAAAGTACTGCTACACCTCAAAGTACTGCTACACCTTCAGCAGTACCTTTAAGAAAACCTTTTCAACATACTGCTAAACCTTTTTGGGATAATTTTGGTCAAAACAGTTTTCATCATTCACCTAGAAGATAGGATAGGTTTGGTCATACACATAGAAGAAGAAACTTTGGAATTACAGATCAAAAACTTTTTTTTGTTTGTTTTAGTCCTAATCATTTGATTAAGGACTGTGACTTACATTCAGAGTACTTAAGTAAATTCCCAAAGAACAGAACTAACAACTAAAAACCAAGGGAGACTAGACCAGCTTGGAATCATTCACATAGGGTTAACCATAGAAACTTCTCACCAGACTATAGGTACCCTCACCAGAGAAGACCTTTTTCAAAACCCCCAGTACCTTCAAACACTTTCCAAGGTACTGTTAAGCCAAAAACAGTACTTTCTCAAAGTACTGCTCAGTTTTCACCAAACACCTCTTGGAATAGGAACCCTAGGAGATCTAATTACTATCAATCTAGAAGGCGTTACAACTCCAAGAAAGTAGTTAGATCTAGAGACTCTTCACCAGAAGTTAAAACCAAATGGGTTAAGAAAGAAAGTACTGATGATGAACAAACAGTACTTTCAACAAGTACTGCTGAAAAAGTGATTTTTGATAAAGATGATTTTATTGAAAAAGAAAAGGAGGTTTTTGTTGAAAAAGAAAGTTTTTCTGAAAATCCACCACAAGTTTTGAAACAAAAGATAATTCTTAATTCTATCTACAAAAATTGTGAAGATTACATACTCAAGGAATTTGAGTATGTTACTCCACAAGGGGAACACAAGTCAGTAATGGCTTGGGTTCCTAAAAGACACTAAATTCTTTATCTTTGTGCAGGGCAACCCAGAAGAGGAGCTTAAAGATCATCTTATTGTGGATAGTGGTTGCTCTGGAAGCATGACAGGAGACAAGGAGATTCTGTCAGATTTTAGGCCATATTGTGGAGGAAGAGTTGCATTTGGGAATGATGCTAGTGGAGGTAGAATTAGTGGAAAAGGAACCATCAAGACAGGAAGCATAGATTTTTAGAATGTTAGATATGTGAAGGAGCTCAAGTTTAACCTTTTGTCAGTCTCTCAAATCTGTGACAAAAAGCATCCTGTGTTATTCACTGACACAGAATGTCTCATACTTTCCCCTGAATTTAAGCTTGATGATGATAACTTGGTGATACTCAAAGTACCAAGAACCAATGATGAGTATAGTTTGGATATGAAGAGTCTTCACTCTTCTGAAAGAGCTACATGTTTAGTAGCAAAGGCATCACTTGAAGAAGCACATTAGTGGCATAGAAGATTGGGCCATGTGAATTACAAGAATATCAACAAATTGGTCAAAGGAAATTTAGTTAGAGGTTTACCTTCAAAGACTTACAAGAATGATCATTCCTGTTTGGCGTGCAAAAAGGGTAAACAACATAAAGCTTCATGCAAAAAGCTTGAGGAAAGGAATGTTAGAGAACCATTGGAGCTGTTACATATGGATCTATTTAGTCCTGTTTCTGTTACAAGTTTGAACAAGAAGAAGTACTGCTTGGTAGTGACAGATGATTGTAGTAGATTCAGTTGGGTATTTTTCTTGGGATTTAAAGATGACACTTTTGATGCAATCCATGATCTTATCATAGCCCTTGAAAACCAATTAAGACTGAAAGTTAGAACTATTAGATGTGACAATGGAACTGAATTCAAGAACAAGCTTATGGATGAATTTTGTGCAAACAAAGGAATCAAGAGGGAGTTCAGTATTGCCAGAACACCACAGCAGAATGGTGTTGCAGAGAGAAAGAATAGGACTTTGATTGAAGCAGCCAGAATAATGCTTGTAGACTCACACTTACCTATTCAATTCTGGGCTGAAGCTGTCAGTACTGCTTGCTATGTACTTAACAGAGTATCAGTCACCAAACCACAGATGAAGACACCTTATGAGTTGCTGATGGGAAACAAACCCAACATTCGATTTATGAAGCCTTTTGGATGCCCTCTAACTATTCTCAACACACTTGATAATTTGGGTAAGTTTGATGGCAAGTCAGAAGAAGGTTATTTATTGGGATACTGCACCAACAACAAGGGATTTAGAGTGTACAACAGAGTCACCAAGAAGGTTCAAGATTGTCTTCATGTTGAGTTTTTAGAAGATCAAGAAAATCAGAAGGGTAAAGGTCCTGATTGGATGTTTGATCTTGAAGTTTTAACTCCTTCAATGAATTATGTTCCTGTTAGAGAAGAGAATCAACCTGTACACAATGGAGAAGAGGTACAATATGTTGTTCATGGAGTCCATATTAGACCTGATGCTGTTCATGATGAAGAACCTAAAACTGTTGAGAAAGAGAAAAGTACTGATGAGCCAAAATCCTCATTGTCTGCTGAGGATCAAGCTATTCAAGATGAACTTAACCACATGCTTTTTCAAGATGTTCTAGCACACTCTTATACTGATGATCAAAGAAGAGCTTATGAGGAAGCAAAGAAAAAGAACAAGACTGCAGAGTCCACTCACAGTACTTTGGATGACAGTACTTTCGACCAAAGTACTGCTGCACCTGTTAACAACACTTTGGATGATTTGGATGATCCTACCATGCCTGGCTTAGAAGATACTGATGATGAGTTTGAAGATGAAGGTATTTTCTCAGATTCCAATGAAGATGCTGATTTCACTAATTTGGATGATAATTATGGAGTTCCACAGACTCCTATCTTAAGAATTCATAAGAATCATCCTACTGATCAAATCATTGGTCCTTCTACTTCTGGAGTGATGACAAGACACAAAGCTAAGAGTTTTACTAAACCTCATAATGCTTTACTTAGCTTTGTCTATAAACAAAATAGGCTGAATCATAAGGACCATCAAACATGCCTATTTACTTGCTTTAGCTCTCAAGAAGAACCCAAGAATATTGCTCAAGCATTGACTAAAGAGAGTTGGGTTGAAGCTATGCAAGAAGAACTGCTACAATTCAGACTTCAAGAAGTTTGGGTATTATGTGATCTTCCTGATGGTAAGAAGGTCATTGGTACAAGATGGATGTTCAGAGTCAAGAGAGATGAAAGAGGGAATGTTATCAAGAATAAAGCAAGGTTAGTTGCACAAGGCTACAGACAAGAAGAAGGAGTTGATTATGATGAAGTATTTGCTCCTGTAGCAATCATTGAAGCAATTCGAATTTTCCTTGCTTTTGCGTCATATATGGGATTCCAAGTTTATCAAATGGATGTTAAGAGTGCCTTTTTATATGGCAAGATTACAGAGGAAGTATATGTCAAACAACCTCCTGGTTTTGAAGATCCTAAACATCCAAACAAAGTCTACAAAGTTGTTAAGGCTCTTTATGGCTTACATCAAGCACCTAGAGCTTGGTATGAAAGGCACTCTACCTTTTTATTGCAACATGGTTATAGGAGAGGAGCTATAGATAAGACTTTGTTTATCAAGAGAGACAAGAAGGATACCATGCTAGTTCAAGTGTATGTAGACGATATCATATTTGGAGCTACCAAACAATCTATGGTCAAGGAGTTTGAGAAGCTGATGCAGAATGAATTTCAAATGAGTTCAATGGGTGAGTTAACTTTCTTTTTGGGACTTCAAGTTAAGCAGTCAAAGGAGGGAATTTTCATAAGTCAAGACAAGTATGTAGCTGACATACTTCAGAAGTTCAATTTTGATGCAATGAAGCCTGTTACTACACCTATTAAATCTATCAACTCATTGGGCAAGGATGAAGATGGACAACCAGTTGAAGTCAAGTTATACAGATTAATGATTGGCTGTCTTATGTATCTTACTGCATCTAGGCCTGATATCATGTTTGCTGTTTGTTTATGTGCAAGATATCAAGTCTCACCAAAGGTCTCTCATATGAATGCAGTGAAGAGAATTTTTAGTTATTTGAAACAACAACCTAAGTTGGGGTTGTGGTATCCAAAGGATTTACCTTTTCGCTTGGAAGCCTTTTTAGATAGTGATTATGCAGGTGATAACTATGATAGAAGATCAACTACTCGAGGATGCCAATATCTTGGAAGAAGATTAGTTTCATGGCAGTGTAAGAAACAAGCAATTGCAGCAACATCATCAACTGAAGTAGAATATGTGGCTGCTACAAGCTGTTGTGGACAAGTTTTATGGATGCAGAATCAACTATTGGATTATGAGTTCAATTTCAAAAATACTCCTATCAATATTGATAATGAGAGTACAATCTGTATTGTGAAGAATCCGGTTTATCATTCCAAGACCAAACACATTCAGATTAGGCACCACTTCATCAGAGATTGTTATGAGCATAGGCTCATTAATGTTGTCAAGGTGCATACAGATGATAATGTAGCTGATTTACTCACCAAAGGATTTGATGTTTCAAGATTTAATGACTTGGTGGTGAGTATTGGCATGATTAATTACTGAGCTACATTTAAGGAGAGGACTATTTAGTGTAAGTATAGTCCTATGCATTGCTTGAGGGGAGGATATTCATGTTTATTTGCTGTATTTGCTATTGTAAAGAGGAGAATGGAAAAGTACTGCTTTTTGGTTTTATGAAAGTACTGCTTGGAAAGTACTGCACACGTGGAAAGAACTGTTTGTCTTATCAAAGTACTGTTCCAACGGTAATATTGAGGGGTAACTACACCTAACGGTAACTTTGTTATTAATGGCTGTGATTTTTTAAAATCTCACCTATAAATAACTACTCTTCGAATTTCCCTCTCATATTGCTACCTTATAATCTTTTCCATATTTCTCTCTCTTTCACTCATATTATTCATCATATCACTTTCTGTGTACACATATCATCAATGGCAAATCGTAATACAGTTTCAAAACACAACATGGTGGCGAATTTAGACAAGACTAAAGCTAATGAGATCTTTCATGATATCATTGATTTTCTCACTGGGTCACCGATTAGTTATGCGCTTTTAGTGGAACCAGATATCATTGAGCCATGGATTCAACAATTTTGGGAAACTGCTAGGGTTCATATGGAGAATGATGATTCGTATATTCAAGCTAAAGTTGCTGGGAGAACTGTGAAGGTTACTGAAGCCTCAATTCGTGAGGATTTATTGTTTGATGATGAAGAAGGGGCTGTTCGTTTTGATAAGCAACTAATTTGGGATACATTTAGGGACATTGGCTATGAAGGGTCCTTAACTGAACAAACATTCAAGAAACCCTTATTTTGTCCTCATTGGAAGTATTTAGTTCATTTATTGCTTCATTGTATTAGTGCTAAAAGTACATCATGGGAGCAATTTAGGTCTAACATAGCATCTGCTATAGTGGGATTGGCTACAAATCGCATTTTCAACTTTTCAAGGCTAATCCTAGATGGAATGCTTTCACACATCTCTCATGGTTCAAGATGGTTGATGTATCCAAGGTTTATTCAAGTGTTCCTGAACAAACAACTTGCAGATGTACCAAAGCCTACCAGTTTACTACCTGTTGTGGTACAACCAGCCAAGATTTTCACTTTTATGGCTAGGAAAAGTTATTTATTCACTGGAAGGCATACTCCTTTAACCACTTCTATGATGGAGGTTGTTCAAGCAATCAGAGCTGATGCTGCAGAGGATGATGACGGAGAAGGTACTGCTTCTACACAAGGTACTGCTTCTCAAGGTACTGCATCAAAGGGTACTGCATCACAGGGTACTGCATCACAAGGTACTGCTTCGCAAAGTACTGAAGTTCAAGAAGATGTTGCAGTTTCACCTCCACCATCTCCACAAGTCTCTGTTCCTGATTCTCAACAAAAAGAACATTTACCAACTAGAGGAGGTGAAGTAACTATGGAGCCTGAGGGTACAACTCTAAAAAACTATGCTTTATCAAGAGAATTGACAAGATTGAAGAAATCTTTTGAAGATCAGGCTACTCAGATTAAGAAGTTGAAGCTTAAGTTTAGAAGACTCAAGAATTTTGTCTGGCCATTGGTTCAACATCATCGTCTATGGGTCAAGTCTCAAAGAAAGCAAGGCAGGCCAGTTAGGAAATTTAAGAAGCAAACCAAAGGCAGCAAGGTTCAACAACAATCATCTTCATTCCAATTGGGGAGGAAATTGGAAGATAAGAATTTGAATGAAGAAGCTAAAGCTGAACCTCAAGGTACTGATGTTCAACCTCAAGGTACTGAAGAGTAGGTTAATATTGAAAGTACTAAGGAAGAAACCATTAGAGTTCAAAGTACTGATGATCAAGGTACTGCTGATCAAAGTACTGCTTTTCAAGGAACTTACAGACAAGGGTTAATTACACCAAGGTTGTTAGATTTTGAAGAGGAAGCTGGTCCTTCAACTGTTTTAACTGAAGAGGAAGCTGGTCCTTCAACTGTCATACCAGAAAAGGAAGCTGATACACCCAAACCTATACATACTGCAAGTGATGATGAAACCATTGCTGAGATCTTGCATGATTTATCAAAGCCAAGGGGTGTTAGCATTCCAGGAGTTACAGAAGAACAACCAAGAGCTTCTCAACCTGTTATAGATCCAAAAGATAAAGGAAAAGGTAAATTGGTAGAAACAAAGAAGAAAAAGAAACCTACTTTAGCACAGATAAGGGCTGCTCAAGTTGCTATGAATGAGGAAGCAGCTAGAAAATTTCAAGCTGAATTGAATGCTGAAATTAATATTGAAAAGGCTAAGGATAGAGAAGCTAAGGAAATTGAAGATGCCAAGAATAGAGAAGCAGCTAAGAAATTGCAAGAAGAATTGAATGCTGAAGCTGATGAAATATTACAGTCACCTATTCCTATTTCTGCTCTACCAAGAAGACCAAATCTTGCTAAGGAAAGGAATGCAATGATGGCTTATTTAAAGAAGCAAGGATATATTGGATTGAATAAATTGAAGTATGTTGAGATGAAAGGGTTATATGAAGCTGTTAGAGAAGATTATCAGAAACAAGTTGATAGTATCAAAGATTATAAAGAGAATGATGCTCAGAAAGAAGAAGAAAGAAAAGGAAGCTTAAAAAGAAAAAGAACAACTGGAGTTAAAGATTTTTGTTCCCCGTTCACTATCGTTTAAAACAGTTTAAGAATAAAAAACAAGTTAATAGTGAACAATGACTGAAATTAACACAAGTAAAACACACTTATAAATTTTCAACATCATATTCTTATTAGAAGTAAATCAACAAAGAATACGTTACCCAAGTACTTGCGGAATAGTACTTGGGATTGAAATAACAAAGTTTGGTGACTCCTCTCTAAGCTCAGGCTAAGTCTGAGCACAACCCTTAGAGCTCACTGAGCTATCTCAGGAACTAAGTTGTATTTGGAGGAGTGAAAAGATGGCTTGCGTGTGTGTGTTTTTACAATTTACAAGCTTAACCTTTTCACTTCATCTCTTATGCTATTTATACATGTATGATTTTTGACTCTTCCCTAAGTGACAAACTGACATCATTCAGAAGACAAAATACTGATGTATTTTGTCTCTGTTTACAAAGACTATTCTAGGTAAGAGACAAGACTACTTTCCTAAGTTCAGTGATGACACTGAGCCTGATCTTTTTCCATTCAGGGAAAGTTGACTTTGGTTGATAAGGACATCGTCTTATCTGATTCAAACTTATCCCGCCTTGTCCCGCTCTTTCTTCAGTCTTTACATTCTTCAGTCTTCTACTTCAGTTTGTCTTCAGTGTAAGAGTTGGAGAGGAGTCTTGGGGATTCAGTGAGTTATTGTCATCACTCACTGAATCCATCATCTTTTTCTTGACTCAGTCTTCACCCTTTAAGTTCCACCTTACTGAGTGGAGAGACTTCTTCTTCGCCTCGTACTGAGTATCCTGAAGATGACTCACTGAGAGACTATGCACTCAGTGACCTGTTAGTGTTTAACGGAATAAACACTTGGGCTATTTTCTATTCAAATCCTAGATTAAGGGGTTTGGGTATTTACTGAACCCAACAGTCTCCCGCTATTTGGATATACAAATAGCCTAATTGGTTGATCAGTGTAAATGAGCAAATGGCTTCTTCTTACACTGAATGTACTAATGAATACAATAAGGAACACTGAGTAAATTAACAAAACATACATCTTTTATTGATCAGATTACATAGTTCCTATCACTAGTACAAAAGATAAAACAAAATGATGTCAGTCCAGATGGATTCCCAGTGCTTCAAGCTTGACCTTTTTGGTAATGAGTGTTTCCCTGTCAGGATGGTCTCTTATCGTTGCGTTTAAGTCAGTACAGAACCTGATATTCTCAGGAGTCTGAATTTGAGAGGCCACTGGAATATAGCTGATCATTGTAGCCACTCTAGCCTGATCAATATCACTCCACCTTTGGAATGCTGGGTTTCCATAAACATCAATGAAAAATAGCCCTCTTTCAGGCTTTTCAATCACAAGACAGTTCACAAACTTCACTCCTTCAGGTAGCTCCCTATTACACTCCAGTCCAGGCACTTTAATCTCAGGTTGGAACTCAACTCTCTTCCTTTTGCCAGTGGATGATTGTGGTTGAGATCCTTGAGGTACAGTTAAGGCGGGCTGAATTCCCAGTTGGGCTGGACAATCCCTCAGTCTTTCATATCTTTTACTGAGCATTTTCATCAGGTCCTTAACCACCGCATTCTTCTTTTTTTCAATAATTGGACCAAGCTCATCGAGTTCAGTGATCCCAAAGTCAGTGAATTTGAGGGGATCATGAACCTCGAAGTATCTTTTATCAACCCCTCTGTAAACGTTCATGGCCAGTGGTTTGGTATTGGGGATGATTATGACATCTGTGATCCTTTCAGGACGCCTTCTGCTTGTCATTGTCCAGTTGTAATGCTCAATTCTTCTTTGCCTGATGGCTTCAGTTTTCTTCTTCTTTTCTTTCAATTGTTTTCTCATTTCACCATCCGAGCGCCTGAGCTTCCTTGAACTTTTGTCCTGCCTGACCTTTTTGGAGTTCCTTAGAATCAATTCCCATGTTCTCAGCTTCTTCAGCGACTACCTTTTCCAGTGCTTCTCTATTCTTCTTATCTTCTTCAGCCTGTTTCAATCTCTTTTCTTCTTTAGCAAGATATTTACTTAGCTGTTCAGGTGTGAGAAGGTCGCCGATTTTATCAGGCCTTCAAGGGTCGCCGATTTTATAGGGAATCTTCTCAGGCTCAGGATTTGTCATTTTGCCTTTTCCTTTGTCCTTGCCTGAGGAAGATGAAGTTGCTACCAGGGGTGGTGGTGTTGTTGTTATTGGTGTGATTACTGTCAGTGTTGTTGTTGTTGATGTTGTTGGTGGGATTGATGAGATAGGTGTTGCTGAGACTGGTGGTGATGATGAGATTTGAGCCACTGATGTTGATAGTGTTGGCTCCCCCTCAGTGTGAGAAGGAGGTTCTTCAGCAATATTCTCCCCCTCAACTGTTGCCAGAGCTTCAGTGAGGGCAAGAGTTGGAGTTGGTGCTGAGGGGGACCGAGCCGCTTGACCCTTGAAGGCCTGATAAATTTCAGAGATCATAGCCTTAATTTCTGATGTGTCGGTTTGAATGCCATTGACCTTTGCTTCCAAATTAGCCTGAGAAACTTCCAGAGCAGTCATTCTGGGCCCAAGATCCCAGGCCAGAGATGAGGATGCCTGAGTCAAAGTAGCCACCTGCGTATTCAAGGAGTCCAATGTAGCTTGAAGAGATTGGACTGAGGATGGAAGACCCTGAACATTTGAAGACTTGAGCATATCGAGCAGTTCAGTGAGGCTTGAGGATTGTTTCAAGTATGCCTCAGTCGCCTCTAGCACTTTAGAGTTGAGTGCTGGGTCTTCTTTGACAAATTCCTTGATTTCATCTATCTTTGTACCTACACCTTGAAGATGCCTGAGGAATTTAGCCATGTTGTCATCCAGTCGGTGAAGGTTGTCATACATCAGATCCCTGTGCTCATGAACATTTTTATCAAAGCCATGTACCTCAGCCTTTAGATCAGCATAACTCGCAGCAGCCTCAGTGTGTTGTTCCCACAGTGTTTCAGTGACCCCAGAGTATAATCTTCTTGAAGCTTTGGTGATCCACTGAACAAGCTGCCTTTCAGTAAGTGGGAGAACATTATCAAATCTTTCAAATTCATCAGTGGAGGAGGAGGAGTCATCATTTTCATGCTGGAATGGTGATTCAGTATGCTCCTGTGGATCAGGCTGAGGCTCTTGTTCAGCTTGAACCTCAGCGTCCATTTCTTCTCCAGCTGATAAAATTTCATCATCAGTTTCAGCAAGCTCATCTTTAGAAAAGAGTATGCCAGTAACATCAGCAACAGTTAACCAGGGGTTGGTGATGGGTTCCATATCAGCGGGTGGTATGTTTCCCTCTGAGTCTTTGTCCCCCGTTGACCCTTCGGACACTGGTGGGCGTTTCCCAGTGCCTTCGCTAGAGTCAGGATTGGTTGTGGGTTCCGTATTGGCGGGTTGTTCCTTTCCCTCCGAGTCTTTGTCCCCTAGTGACCCCTGAGACACTGGTGGGCGTTTCCCAGTGCCTTTAGCAGAGTCAGTGATAGTTGTATCCCTATCAATGGGTTGTTTGATTCCCTCTGAGTCTTTGGGATCGATCAGTGTGCCCTTAGACAAAGGCTGTGATTTGCTAATGTCATCCTTGGGCGTTGTGGAAGGCGCTCCCCTACCAGCGGGTTGTATGTTTCCCTCTGGATCTTGGGGAGTAGTGGTTGTGACCAAGGGCACTGACTGTGATGTATCAGTGTCCTTCGTTGTCACGGGGGTGGATGTTGCCTGGTCATCAGTGGGTGTCTTTTTAGTCTCGGGCCTTTTGTGCCTTTTAGGCTGTGTTCCTGAAGCCTCAGGGCCCTGGGACTTGGGTTTAGTCTTAGTCCCAGTCTGAGACTTCCCCTTTCTCTTTTTAGGAGCAGGGTTTGGAGACACTGATCCCTCCTGGTTGTTTACAGCAACCATATGGGCCGTCAATTCAATAGGAGTGACAAGGGATGGGTCTTTTTGAAAATTTGATTGGCTCAGGATGCCTGGTAAAGCACCAAATTTTTCTTCCTGAGGATAATTTGAACCCAGTAACACTTGCAAAGCGCAAGAGACAAACCTAGGATACGAAACGTATTTCGTCCTAGTTTTGCTCTGTAGCTTGGTTACGAGATCACTGTAAATGATCTCCCCTATGTCGATAGTGACCTTATTCATCAAGCAATATGCCATCATCAACTGAATAGAGTTAACTTGTTCAGTGGATGAGTGGTTCCCGCCAAGGACCTGAATCACAAAAGTGAATAAGATCCTCCAAGCCACGGGAAATGAGATTTTGGTGACTAGGGTCCTGTCCAAAAATGTTGGATCTAAAACGATTTATTTTAACCCATCCTTCACTGTAGAGGGTTCAGGATGGGCGACATAAACTCCTTTGTTATAATCCAACCCTGTTGAAGTGCAAAACGTTTTATAATCCAGGGTGAATTGTTGTTGCCCCCCGTGAAGACTGAATCCGATGAGATATTCCCTAAGAGGTCTGAGGTTGTTCTCATCAGTAGAGGGTGTCGGGTCATAGGCCTTGGCTGTTGCCTAAAACTCCCTGAGGAGATTTTGGTAAACAATGGAGGGACACTGAACAAAGGCCGTTTTCAGTGGGCAATTAAACAAAAATTTCCTAATGTCTTTGTAGGCTGGGACAGTTTCAGGGTATTCAAAGTTTCCTATGACATTATTAGTTTTAAATTCAACATTTGTAAGATCCCCAACCCACTGAGAAGCAAACTGGAGAGATTGTGTTCTAGCCATTTCCATTAAATATTTTTAGGGTTTTTGAAAATATTTTGACTAGAATAATCAAAGTTTTTTGATCTCTCAAGTTTGTGATGAAAAACTTTTGTAAATGTTTACAAGAAGGTTTTTCAAAAGAGGTTTGAAGAGTTTTTGAGCACACACAAATATTTCTGAGTTTTAGAAATGATTTTGACAGAGTTTTGTTGCAGAAAATAATTTGTGTGTGTTTGTTTGTTTTGGAAGAGGGTATTTATAGAGTGGTGAGAAGGGTGATTTGTGCATAAATAGGAATATTAAGAGTCGGTTTTTGAAAAACGTTTGAATTTCCACATTTAATGCTACCACTCCATTACCAGCAGTATAATCCCGTTTTTCAAGGGAACAGTTGCAGTGCACAGTAAAAGTGCACTTTTGCAGAGATAAAATATCAATTTGATATTTTTGTGAGAGGAGGCATTAAATGCCAAGTGGGATGACAGTAAGCCAAAGAGACATATATTCCTATATTAAATTGGCATAGTTACCAACCTAGGACATTTAAGTAACTGATACTTGGATCATTTAGTTACTCATTCAATGCTCTTTGTCAAATGTCAGGGACCCTGAATGAGTCTTACTCATTCAGTGAGAGGTTTTTTTGGATGTTCAGGGAGGACGAACCATTTCAGAGAACTTACTGAGATTGGTTTTCAGATACCTGACTTTCAATGTCAAGCATTCCCAATTCAGCTTTCAGTCTCCTGAAGGTAGGTTCATCCAAGGGTTTGGTGAAGATATCAGCCAGTTGATATTCAGTAGGGATGAAATGAAGTTCAATGTCTCCTTTCATTATGTGATCCCTGATGAAGTGATATCTGATATCAATGTGTTTGGTTCTTTGGTGGAGGACAGGGTTGTTGGAGATTGCAATAGCACTAATGTTATCACAGAAGATGGGCACCATTTTGTAATGGATGTTATAGTCACTGAGTTGACTTTTCATCCATAATCCATTAGCACAACATCCTGCTGCAGCTACATATTCAGCTTCAACGGAGGACATAGCCACTGATTGTTGCTTTTTAGCACTCCAACAAACCAGTTTTCCTCCAAGAAATTGACAGGACCCTGAGGTACTTTTTCTGTCCATGTTGCAGCCAGCATAATCAGAATCAGAGTAACCCTTGAGATCAAACCCTGAGTATTTTGGATAATAGAGTCCAAGATTTGGGGTTCCCTTCAGGTACCTGAGTATTATTTTGGCTGCAGTAAGATGGGATTCTTTAGGATTGGACTGATATCTTGCTATTAGACAGACTGAGAATTGGATGTCTGGTCTAGAAGCAGTTAGATACATCAGTGAGCCTATAATCCCTCTGAAATGAGTTTGATTGACTGATTTGCCAGTGAGATCAGGTCCAAGGTTGTTAGGAGGGACCATTGGAGTCTTCACTGAGGCACAGTCAGATATCTCATATTTCTTCAAGAGATTTCTGGTGTATTTCTCTTGACTGATGGATATCCCTTTATTGCCTGATTTGTAGTCCAAGAAAGTATGTGAGTTCCCCCATCATGCTCATTTCAAACTTCTTTGTCATCAGTTTTTCAAACTGTTTGCAAAGTTTGTAGTTTGTTGAGCCAAAGATGATGTCATCAACATACACTTGGACTAGTATCACATCCTGTTGAGTTCTATAGACATATAGTGTGTTGTCTATCTTTCCTCTGACAAACTTGTTTTGTATCAGGAAGGCTAAGAGAGTTTCATACCATGCCCTTGGAGCTTGTTTAAGTCCATAAAGGGCTTTGTCAAGTTTGCAGACATAGTCAGGGAATTCACTACTCTCAAAGCCTGGGGGTTGCTGAACATACACATCTTCCTTGAGATCACCATTTAAGAATGCACTTTTAACATCCATTTGGTAGACCCTGAAGTTCATGTATGTTGCATATGCAAGGAAGATCCTGATGGCTTCCATTCTTGCAACAGGAGCAAATGTCTCATCATAGTCAATGCCTTCTTGTTGACTGTAACCTTTGGCTACATGTCTGGCTTTGTTTTTAATGACAATTCCGTTTTCATCAGTTTTATTTCTGAAAACCTACTTCATTCCTATGACTACTACATCCTGAGGACATTTGATCAATGTCATGACCTTGTTTTTATCAAACTATTGCAGTTCTTCTTGCATAGCCTGAACCCAGCTTGGGTGTTTTAGAGCCTCAGTGACACTTTTGGGTTCTATATCTGATAGGTAATCAGCATATAGGCATTCATTGGCTGAAGCTGCGGTTAAATTAGCAGCCATGCTTCTAATGAGCATGCCCTCAGTGGGTTCACCAATGATGTTTACAAGCTCAATGTCCTGAGATCTTGTCCACTTACTTTGTGGTCTGGGATCTGAGCTTGAAGATGTCACTGGGAGTTCAGATGTGAGTTCAGGTGCAAGAGCCACATAATCATTTAGAACATCTGTAGAGATGTCTTGTTCAGGGTGAGGTTCATGAGTTACAGGTTCTTGATCATTTGGATCAGTGTTTCCTATCCCAGCAGGGACTGACTGATTATCAATGAACTCACTGATAGTTGGTTGGGGTAGGTTGTGAGGTAAGACATAGTATGAAATGTCAACATCAGCTTGATATGCTGAATTGAATTCAGTGTTGTACTCATCAGGAGGATATTTTGATGAGTTATCAATTCCTATTTCCTCCACTGAGGTGTTGGTGAACTTGATGCTTTCAGTACTTTCATCAAAGGTGACATGAAAGGTTTCCTCAACTTGTTGTCTCCTTGTGTTAAAAACCCTGAAGGCTTTGGAGATCAGTGAGTAGCCTAAGAAGTATCCATCATCAGCTTTTGTATCAAACTTGCCTAGATGATCCTTGTGGTTGTGAATGAACACAGGACATCCAAACACATGAAAATAGCTGATGTCAGGAAGTCTACCTTTGAAGATCTCATATGGGGTTTTATTATGTCTTTTGACAATGATTGACCTGTTTTGAGTGTAACAGGCAGTTTTGACTGCTTCAGTCCAGAAATGCTTTGAGAGGGCTGAGCCATTTAACAAGGTTCTAGTAGCCTCAATGAGAGTTCTGTTTTACCTTTCAGCAACCCCATTTTGTTCATGGGTATATGGAGACGAGAAATTTTGAGAAATTCCTTTTTCATCACAGAAACTCTCAAGCTCTTGATTTCTGAACTCAGTACCAATGTCAGTTCTGATTTGTTTAACAGTAATGTCATTCTGGTTTTCAATCTTCCTGATGAATGACATTATTGTATCAGCTGCCTGACTCTTTTGGAAAGAAAGTATACCCAAGTGTATCTTGAGAACTCATCAACAATGGCAAGTGTATACTTCTCATGCTGGATTGATCTGGGACTGACAGGTCCAAAGAGATCCATGTGCAGGAGGTGAAGGCAGCTTTTGATGGAGAAATTTTGTTTGGTTTTGAATGATGCTCTGTGGTGTTTACCTTTTTCACAGGCAGAGCATGGTTTGTCTTTTGCAAAAACCAGTGATGGTAAGCCAAGGACCTTGTTTTGTTTTGCCAAGTTGTTGAGGTTTTTGAAGTTTAAGTGTGAGAGTCTCTTATGCCACAACCAATTGATAGTTTCAGTGGCTTTAGCAAAGAGACAAGTTCCATCTTGGGAGAGTGTTGACATGTCTAGCACATAAACATCATCTCTCCTAGGAGCTATTAACACCACTTCCTTGTTGGCATTGAAGATGGTACCTTGTTTGTCATTGAATTGCACAATGTACTTAGCATCACATAGTTGACTGACACTGATGAGATTGTATTTTAGACCATTGACATAAGCTATTCTAGAGAAAACTATTCCATTGCAGTTTACTGAACCGTAACCTTCAGTGGGACATGATGAGTTATCACCAAACACTACTTTGGGTCCTGGTTCCTCTATATACTTGTGCAGATACTCCTTTACACCAGCCATGCTTCTTGAGCATCCACTGTCTAGATGCCAAATAGGCTCCCTGGCGTGTCTCTGCACAAGTAGTAAACTGAATTAGTTTCTCTTAGTGACCCACTTACTAGTGGGCTTGGGTCTCAAGGTCTATTTGAATTTGGTAATTGACTCATGGTCAGTGGTTGAGTGCATTGTGTTACCACAGGTTTTGCATTTAGAGACTGAGGATGACTCAGTGATTTTGGGTTGTTTTGTACCTCTCCTTGCATGAATGACACTGTCATGTTAGGATGTCTCATGAGCTGGATTACCGCATATATCATAGCATGTGTTCATGAGATAATCATCCTGATGATGATCATTAAACCCACAGTGAGGGCATAGAGGAAAAGGTTTTGCTCTATTCTTGGGAGCTATTTTGGAGGATGAAGCATACTGATGACCAACTTTGGTATAGTTTGCTTGACTGACATACTGTAGGTGGTCTGCAGTATTGTGATCATCCTTTTTGCAGATCATGCAAAAAAGGATTCTATAGCAGTTGTCAGTGGTATGGCTGGTGTAATGACACAGCTCACACTTTTTCTTGGGTTTGTTGGTGGATTTTGACTTTGATGAGCTAGATGAGGCTGACTTAGTATCCTTGATTGAATCAGGAGCTTTTTCGATGGATTCCGTCTTTTCAGTCAGCTTCCTCACAAGCTCAGTTAGTTGCTGAATTTGGTCAGCTTCAGTGGGAACAGAGGATGTTGAAGTCTCAGTAGGAGTAGACTCTTGTTGACCTGGTTTTGTTGGTCTTTTCAGGATGGTTCTACCAAGACTAGACCTTTCTTTTGGAGAGTGAGGATTGAATTGTAATGGAGTAAGCGAAAAGCTTGGTGCAGCACCCTGAAGAGGTTTCAGTGGTGGAAGCGGTGCTTGAGATTCTGCTTCAGACTCAGAGATGTGTTCAGTACTACTGGGTACATCAGGGAGTCCAAGCATGCTCTTTAGAGCTTGGCTTTCAGGCTCTAGAATCCTTCCAGAATCGAAATTTGGAAGCTTACTCTCAGGATTGACCCTTTCAATCCAATCACTTGGTTTGGGAGTAGTCAACATGTTGGTAATCATACCACCAGACACAAATGGCTTAGGACCCTGGTCTTTGTTGAGAGAGTCAGGAAGATGATCTTCACCTAAGACTCTCTTCTTGCTACTGGGGGCTCCCACAACATCAAAGACCCTGGGATTCTTGGCAGTCCAACTATCAAGAATATCTTGAACCTTTTTAAGTTCATCTTGAAGAGCCTGATTTCTTTTAACTAGTTCAGTGTTTTGAATTTGCAAAGTGACAGCCTCAAGCTTAGCTTGTTTTAAAAGAAGCAGTTCATCCCTACATATTCAGCTTCAGCGGAGGACATAGCCACTGATTGTTGCTTTTTAGCACTCCAACAAACCAGTTTTCCTCGAGGTGTGGGACCACGAGGTACTTTTTCGTCCATGTTGCAGCCAATGTCGAATCGAGTAACCCTTGAGATAAAACCACGAGCATTTTGGATAATAGAGTCCAAGATTTGGGGTTCCCTTGGTACTGAGAGTATTCTTTTGGCTGCGGTGAGATGGGATTCTTTAGGATTGGGCTGATATCTTGCTATTAGGCGGTGAGAATTGGATATGCAGTGCTAAAGCGGAATAGATACATCGATGAGCCTATAATCCTACTGAAATGAGTTTGATTAGTGATTTGCCGGTGAGATCGGGTCCAAGGTTGTTAGGAGGGACCATTGGAGTCTTATTTGAGGCTGCGATCGGATATCTCATATTTCTTGAGATTTACGGTGTATTTCTCTTGGTGATGGATATCCCTTTATCCCGGTTGCGATTTGTAGTCGAAAGTATGTGAGTTCCCCATCATGCTCATTTCAAACTTCTTTGTCATCGAGTTTTCAAGCATTTTGCAAAGTTTGTAGTTGTTGAGCCAAAGATGATGACTTGGACTAGTATCACATCCTATTGAGTTCTATAGACAAACAGTGTGTTGTCTATCTTTCCTCTGACAAACTTGTTTTGTATCGGGAAGGCTGAGAGAGTTTCATACCACCATGCCTTAGAGCTTGTTTAAGTCTATAAAGGGCTTTGTCAAGCTTGCAGACATAGTCATGGAATTCACTACTCTCAAAGCACTGGGGGTTCTTGAACATACACATCTTCCTTTAGATCACCATTTAAGAATGCACTTTTAACATCCATTTGGTAGAAAGTTCATGTATGTTGCATATGCAAGGAAGATCCTGATGGCTTCCATTCTTTACAGCGAACAAATGTCTCATCATAGTCGATATGCTTGTTGTTGGTAACCTTCTACCATGTAAACTTTGTTTTTAATGCGATCTTGGATTTTCATCGGTTTTGTTTCTGAAAACCCACTTCATTCCTATGACTACTACATCCTGAGGACATTTGATCAATGTCATGACCTTGTTTTATCAAACTATTGAGTTCTTCTTGCTTGCTGAACCCAGCTTGGGTGTTTTAGAGCCTCAGTGACACTTTTGGGTTCTATATCGATAGGTAATCGGCATATAGGCATTCATTGGTGAAGCTGCGGTTAAATTAGCGACCATGCTTCTAATGAGCATGCCCTCGATGGGTTCACCAATGATGTTTACAAGCTCAATGTCACGAGATCTTGTCCACTTACTTTATGGTGCTGGATCTGAGCTTGAAGATGTCAGGAGTTGAGATGTGAGTTAAGTGCAAGAGCCACATAATCATTTAGAACATCTGTAGAGATGTCTTGTTAGTGAGGTTCATGAGTTCGGGTTCTTGATCATTTGGATCGATGTTTCCTATCAGCTGAGGGGTGACCGATTATCAATGAACTCGGCGATAGTTGGTTGGGGTAGGTTGTGAGGTAAGACATAGTATGAAATGTCAACATCGACTTGATATGAATTGAATTGATGTTGTACTCATCGGGGATATTTTGATGAGTTATCAATTCCTATTTCCTCCACTGAGGTGTTGGTGAACTTGATGCTTTCAGTACTTTCATCAAAGGTGACATGAAAGGTTTCCTCAACTTGTTGCCTCCTTGTGTTAAAAACCCTGAAGGCTTTGGAGATCAGTGAGTAGCCTAAAAAGTATCCATCATCAGCTTTTGTATCAAACTTGCCTAGATGATCCTTGTGGTTGTGAATGAACACAGGACATCCAAACACATGAAAATAGCTGATGTCGGGAAGTCTACCTTTGAAGATCTCATATGGGGTTTTATTATGTCTTTTGACAATGATTGACTGTTTTGAGTGTAACGGCGTTTTGACCCTTGTCAGAAATGCTTTGAGAGGGCTGAGCCATTTAACATGGTTCTAGTAGCCTCAATGAGAGTTCTGTTTTTCCTTTCAGCAACCCCATTTTGTTCAGGGGTATATGGAGACGAAATTTTGAGAAATTCCTTTTCATCACGAAACTCTCAAGCTCTTGATTTCGAACTCAGTACCAATGTCGAGTTGATTTGTTTAACAGTAATGTCATTACGGTTTTCAATCTTCCGATGAATGACATTATTGTATCAGTACGCGACTCTTTTGGAAAGAAAGTATACCCAAGTGTATCTTGAGAACTCATCAACAATGGCAAGTGTATACTTCTCATGCTTGGATTGATCTGGACGGCAGGTCCAAAGAGATCCATGTGCAGAGGAGGTGGCGGCTTTGATGGAGAAATTTTTTTTGGTTTTGAATGATGCTCTATGGTGTTTACCTTTTTCACAGGCAGAGCATGGTTTGTCTTTTGCAAAAACCGGTGATGGTAAGCCAAGGACCTTGTTTTGTTTTGCCAAGTTGTTGAGGTTTTTGAAGTTTAAGTATGAGAGTCTCTTATGCCACAGCCAATTGATAGTTTCATTGGCTTTAGCAAAGAGACACGTTCCATCTTGGGAGAGTGTTGACATGTCTAGCACATAAACATCATCTCTCTAGGAGCTATTAACAAAACTTCCTTGTTGGCATTGAAGATGGTACCTTGTTTGTCATTGAATTGCACAATGTACTTAGCATCACGTAGTTGACTGACACTGATGAGATTGTATTTTAGACCATTGACATAAGCTATTCTAGAAAACTATTCCATTGTAGTTCTTGAATGTAACCGATTGGGACATGATGAGTTATCACCAAACACTACTTTGGGTCTGGTTCCTCTATATACTTGTGAGATACTCCTTTACACCACCATGCTTCTTGAGCATCCACTGTCTATATGCCAAATAGGCTCCCTGGTGTGTCTCTGCACAAGTAGTAAAGCGAATTAGTTTCTCTTAGTGACCCACTTACTAGTGGGCTTGGGTCTCAAGGTCTCTTTGAATTTGGTAATTGACTCATGGTCGGTGGTTGAGTGCATTGTGCTACCAGGTTTTGCATTTAGAGGCGAGGATGACTCAGGTGATTTTGGGTTGTTTGGTACCTCTCCTTGCATGAATGACACTGTCATGTTGGGATGTCTCATGAGTTGGATTACGCATATATCACACATGTGTTCATGAGACAATCATCTTGATGATGATCATTAAACCCACAGTGAGGGCATAGAGGAAAAGGTTTTGCTCTATTCTTGGGAGCTATTTTGGAGGATGAAGCATACTGATGACCAACTTTGGTATAGTTTGCTTGGTGACATCTGTAGGTGGTCTGCGATATTGTGATCATCCTTTTGCAGTCATGCAAAAGGGATTCTATAGCGTTGTCGTGGTATGGCTTGTGTAATGACAATTTCACACTTTTCTTGGGTTTGTTGGTGAATTTTGACTTTGATGAGCTAGATGAGGCTGACTTAGTATCCTTGATTGAATCAGGAGCTTTTTCGATGGATTCCGTCTTTTCAGTCAGCTTCCTCACAAGCTCAGTTAGTTCTTGAATTTGGTTAAACGATTGGGGCAGAGGATGTTGAAGTCTCGGTAGGAGTAGACTCTTGTTGAATTGGTTTTGTTGGTCTTTTCAGGATGGTTCTACCAAGACTAGACCTTTCTTTTGGAGAGTGAGGATTGAATTGTAATGGAGTAAGCGAAAAGCTTGGTGCAGCACCACGAAGAGGTTTCAGTGGTGGAAGCGGTGCGAGATTACTGCTTGAACTTCGAGATGTGTTGATTACTAAGGTACATCAGGGAGTCCAAGCATGCTCTTTAGAGCTTGGCTTTAGGGCTCTAGAATCCTTCCGTCGAAATTTGGAAGCTTACTCTCGAGATTGACAATTTCAATCCAATCACTTGGTTTGGGAGTAGTCAACATGTTGGTAATCATACCACCGGACACAAATGGCTTAGGACCCTGGTCTTTGTTGAGAGAGTCGGGAAGATGATCTTCACCTAAGACTCTCTTCTTGCTACTAGGGGCTCACAACATCAAAGACCACAGGATTCTTGGCAGTCCAACTATCAAGAATATCTTGAACCTTTTAAGTTAGTCTTGAAGAGCGATTTCTTTTAACTAGTTCAGTGTTTTGAATTTGCAAAGTGACGACCTCAAGCTTAGCTTGTTTTAAAAGAAGCAGTTCATCCCTACACTTGTTTAATTCAAAACTTAGCTTGTTGTATTTTGAAAAAGATTAAGTCTTTCCTCTACGAACTTAAGGTCAACATACAGATAATTCATGTAAGGCGCCAATCGAGTCATCATCCATAGAATGTAGAATATTTACCTTCTTCATTGTGATATTGACCCATTCTCCATTTCTGGCATGATTCTTTCCAACAACTTGCTTGTCCTCTTTTGAGAGGGCCATCGGTTGCCTGACATGCACCATTTCATCATCGATGACACGGCTCATCCCGGTCGAAGGTCTCAACAACAAGGCCTTTGTTTTTACCTGCATGATTGAACACTTTTTGTTGTTTCGGGGACTCGGCTCGATGCAAGCTTAGCTTTGACTTTCTTATATTTTGCTTCAAAATCAACAGTTTGTTTTGATCAGATTTGTTTTGAAAGTTTTGATGAGACTGATAGATTTTTGGTTGAAATTTGCTAAAGCATGAGGACTGATTTGACCCTGATGGTTTATAAGAGGGTTCAGAAATTGTTTTTGAAAAACAGTCTTTTGCAAAATGACCTCTTTTGTGACACTTAAAGCATTCAGTGTCCTCATTTGCTTTGGCATTTGAAAAACCTTTTGTTTCTTTTTAGTTTTGCGGTTGCCACGGAATTAGATGTTCGGTCATTTAGGTACTCCTCACTTGATCTCATCAGGCACATCATCGAATTTTCGAAAATCTTGAACAACATTGTTAGAATAGAAAGTAGTTGATATTGGTGATGAGGTGGTGGTCAGGGACTTCTTGACTTCCTGAGACTTCTTTAAGTCGAGGGTATCGTCGTTGATGAGGTTTTCCTCATAGACAAATTTCCATAAATTCGGGAAGCTCAAGATTTTTGATATGATTAGCATTCCTAAGTCCCTGAGAGAAATTCAACCACTTCTCAGGGAGGCTGTTGACAAAACCAACATTGATTTCATGTTTGGACAACTTAACACCATCATTTGACAGTTCATTTAAAAGAGTTTTGTACAGGGTGTAAGTTTGAGAGTTTCGAGTCCTTGGCCGAAGGTGTTATACTCAAGTTTCAGGTCCATTATCCTGTTTTCCTTGGTATGAGATGGTCCTTCATGACTATGAACTAGGTCATCCCAGGTTTGCTTAGCGTACTACACTTATAACAGACTCCATAATATCGTTAGGAAGATAAGATATTATGATACTTTTGAGTCTTTGGTCCTGGTTGACCACTCTCCTTTCATCACGGGTCCACTGAGCTTGGGGTTTGGGCACCCCAGCAGTCTTTGGGACAAATGGACCTTCATTTATACACTTAATATAATAAGGTTCCATCCCAATCAAATAGCAAAGCATTCGCTTTTTCCATTTGTTGAATTTGCTAACTTCAAGTCTAAGGGCAACAGCTGAATAAGCTCCACCCTTTTTATCGACTAGTTGGGGTACATCAATTTCAGCCATTTAGGATCCTAATTTAAAACTTTTAGAGCGGCCTAAAAAACGAGTTTTATAATTAGCCTTGCTTTGATACCACTTGTTGTTCCCCGTTCACTATCGTTTAAAACAGTTTAAGAATAAAAACAAGTTAATAGTGAACAATGGTGAAATTAACACAAGTAAAACACACTTATAAATTTTCAACATCATATTCTTATTAGAAGTAAATCAACAAAGAATACGTTACCCAAGTACTTGCGGAATAGTACTTGGGATTGAAATAACAAAGTTTGGTGACTCTTCTCTAAGCTCAGGCTAAGTCTGAGCACAACTCTTAGAGCTCACTGAGCTATCTCGGGAACTAAGTTGTATTTGGAGGAGTGAAAAGATGGCTTGCGTGTGTGTGTTTTTACAATTCACAAGCTTAACCTTTTCACTTCATCTCTTATGCTATTTATACATGTATGATTTTTGACTCTTCCCTAAGTGACAAACTGACATCATTCAGAAGACAAAATCGATGTATTTTGTCTCTGTTCTAAAGACTATTCTAGGTAAGAAACAAGACTACTTTCCTAAGTTTAGTGATGACACTGAGCCTGATCTTTTGCCATTCAGGGAAAGTTGACTTTGGTTGATAAGGACATCGTCTTATCTGATTCAAACTTATCCGCCTTGTCGCTCTTTCTTCAGTCTTTACATCCTTGATCTTCTACTTGATTTGTCTTCATGTAAGAGTTGGAGAGAGTCTGGGGATTGAGTGAGTTATTTTCATCACTCACTGAATCCACCATCTTCTTCTTGACTCAGTCTTCACCTTTAAGTTAGCCTTCTGAGTGGAGAGACTTCTTCTTTGCCTCGTCTGAGTATCCTCGAAGATGACTCGAGAGACTATGCACTCGATGACCTGTTAGTGTTTAACGGACTAAATACTTGGGTTATTTTCTATTCAAATCCTAGATTAAGGGGTTTGGGTATTTACTGAACCCAACAAAGATCAACAGCCATCAAAGAAAGTTGAATTAAGATCTGAAACAAATGATGAACTGAGGAATTACTTAAGGATTGTAGATTTTGAGTATTCTAAAGATGATACTGAAATGAAGATGAACAAATCTCCAATAACTACTTTTGAAGTTGTAGAGTCAAAGGATGGAAGTTATCTGATGTTTCACAGAGAAGATGAAAACTTCAGGGTGTTCAATATGCTATGGGATTTATTGCATATAATAGATAGAGTGGATTTATTCCATTTATATCATGTGGTGCGAGAATATTTTAAACACAATCCATCAGAAGGATTTGGTTTAGTCTTGCTTGGAGATCTCACAACTTTGGAAAGCTGAAGAAACAAGTACTAGCGAGATTTGGAAAAACCAAGACGATTGGGAGATTACTTGTTGGAGATTCTTTGAAGAATGCGGATTGCATGTTCTAGAGTTAGAAGATGGGACTATGATTCACATGTTAGCAGATAGAAGATATCCTCTTACATCAGATCTCATGAGGAGAATGCTAGAGCATGGAATGGAAGTTGAAGATAATGAAACGCACTTTTGGTCATCAAATTGTTTATCGGATGACTGCTATGGTGATGATGATGAATACTGGTATGAATCTTAATTGAATTAATTTTTGTTATATCATTACTTTATTCAAAATGCTAGCGATCAAACATACTTTCATCAAATCTTGCTTGACTTTAAACCGATTCTTGATTTTGAAAAGAAAATTTTTGTTAAGTGTTAAATATTTTGAAACAAAGGTTAAAAGAAATAAATGGTTTTGAGATGGTAACACCAATAGGTTATCAATCCACCATGGTTACAAAAGTATTGGCTAATCCATGAGCAAACGGCTCTGGTAAAGATATCTCAAATCCGTTTTATAGTTGACAACTTGCTAATAAGTTGTATGGTAATCAACTCACCATATCGGTAAATGTGAAGAGTTGGCTAGCACGAAAATGGCTTGTGGTAAAGGCTGTGGAAAACCATTATATGGTAATTAGTTCACCATGATGAAAGAACTAACTAGTCCAAAGGGTACAGCTTTTGGTAAAGACAAATCAAATCTGTTGATAACTAATGATTTGCTAAAAATCATATGGTTATCAATGTACCATGAACTTACACATCAAAACATTTGGCTACTCCAGAGTTAATGGCTTTGGTAAAGAGACATCAAATCCATTAAATTTTCAATGATTCACCTCTCACAGGAGTTTACACACATGGAAGTGATGAGAATAGACTGAAACTTAAACTGAATTAATGTACAAATTGTCTTATGTTCGAGAAGATGGAGCTTCATTGTTCTTTGAAAAAAGAATTATACAGATAAAGACTACTTTGATGATGATATAAGCACATAATCTACAAAGATAAAATTTGAAGATAAAGTCACAATTCCTCTTTAAAAACAAAGATGTTAAAGCTAAATATACAAAGGAACTTGAAATCAAACAAGTAGAATTCAAGTTAGGGAGGGTTGTTGGGATCTGAGAAAGTCAAAGTCTTTGAAGAGTTAAAGTCTTTGAAGATTAATAAAAATCTTTGAGAAAGACAAAGTCTGAAGAAGTCAAAATCTGCTAAGTAAAAGTCAAAGTACTGCTTATTCATCAAAGTACTGCAAAGCTTAAAGTCGGTTGTAATTTATTAATAGATGGAAAGTAATGTTTGTCTAGAACTTTGTAAGTATTGTTTACTTGACGTACAAGGATAAGAATTGTTAGGGGGTTATCCTTAAGCCTATAAAAGGACCCCTAGATTGGTATTAGAGATACGAGTTTTATATGTGTTTTTAGAATCCTAAAGTACGATCATTATTTAGAGTTTTAGAGTTGTTAAAGAATCTGCATAATAAGCGGTTTTAGAGTTATTAATAAAGATAAATCTTCTTAGTTTGTTAAGTAAATTCAGCGTACTTAATAGAAGATTACTCGGTGTTTTCATTGTTAATAACTTAGGATTTATCCGAGGTTATTAAACCCTTAACAAGCTATTTAAGTTAGTTTGGTTAGAGTACATCGATCCAACAGTAACTCCCTTGTTCCAGGTATTTTCTTTCTCGGGCTTTCTTATTACGCCGTAACTGGGCGGATCCAGTTACGCCGTAACCCCTTCCCTGGTACACATTTTATTAAGTCAACTCACCTACGCCGTAACTGGGCCGATCCAGTTACGCCGTAACTATCCACCGTGACTAATTTTTTTTCTTCTAAAAACAAGTTTCAAAACATTTTCATAACCTTGTATTAGTAATTAAATGAACTTTGTGGGTGTGTTCCCTGTAAACCCTCACGAGACTTCACTCGTCCACTCGGGACACCGAGTGGTTTAAAACTTGTTGCGTCGCTAAATCTGCAAGTGATCCCTATGAAAGTGAGTTAGGTTTTGTTTTTATTTTTACATTTCGTGCTATTTTTGCTTTTTATCCGGAATTATGATTTTTGGTATTAGTTTTCTTGCGGCAATTAGATTGAAGAATTAGGGGTTATGATTGGTACGCAAGGAAACACTTTTATCCGTCTAGTTGAGTGCTATTTTGTTTGCAAGAGTGTTGATGTGAAGATGGATGTTGCTCGTGGAGCCAGGTGGGAGCGTGTTTGAGCTAATCAAGGAGTTTTCGTTCCATCTCTAACCCTTCTTATCTTTCATTATATGCTTAAGTATGACCCAAGTGGAAAGTTAGACATAGACACAGCTTGATTTTACTTGCTCTTGTTTTTCTAGTTTTTGATGAAAAGTGTTTCATTAGTAAAATTTTGACATGTTTTTCATTACTTAACTAGATTAATCTAGGCTGACACACATACCCTATATTTCCATTGTGTGAGGATAAGCCTTTCCGTTTTACCCTTATACATAATACCATAAAATGAGTGTGCTTAGGTGGATGTAGTAGACTTTAGAACTTGGCCTTGTATATCTTTTCGAGACCATTATCATGAGCATTACGGTAACTTGGTGTGATCCCGGATAGGCCATTAGGATATAAGGGTATATTGGTTTTCATTGATTAGTCAATCCCCCCGTTAAACCCTTTTTGTTGCACTCATCATTAGTGCAAGATACCCCTAGTACATCCAGAGCATTCCTTTCATTTTGTTTACCCAATATATGTTTGTTTCGTTACACCTATCGCCTAGCCTACCCTGTAGTTTCCTTATGTCCATGGTCCGGGCGCTGTTGGTTAATTTTGGTTCCACTAGTGAAAGTCGCGGGTTTTGAATAAAGGGTTTTTTTGGACGAAAGTCAGGTTTAGATGATAGTTGATCTCAAGTGGGGGGATACTTTTTATGTTCATATCGTTTATATTCATGTATACCTTGTCTTGCATAAAAAAAAAATGAAGAAAAGAAAAATGAAAAAAAAGGAGAGAAAATAGATAGTGAAAAAGAAAAGCATGCAAGAAAGTGTTTATTTATGATTAGTGTTCTCGCCTTGTTCAACTAGGCGCAGTTGTTTCATATCCGTTTTGTCTTACAGATAAAATTAGAAACCCGTACATTTCTATCTCGCCTTTCAAATTTTAATCAATATTTGTCCAATGAGGGCATTGTACATCTCAAGTGGGGGGATGGGAGATAGAAATGGTTGATTTTATAATTTTTTGGTAGAAAATGTGCTAAAATTACCCAAATTTTAAATTTTTTTATATAGCACATTCTTTTTTTTTTCATTAATGATGAAGGCCGAGTTAATGCATTTATTTGCCTAGTTTATGGAGATTATGAGGCACTACGCTACATTTTATATGCATTGACTCGTGTATTGAAAATCCCTTAACTCTTAACCCTTGGTTTTTGATATGGGATTGAATGCGACTAATGGTGGGGCGACTGTGGACTTAGGAAATTGTTTCGTGTCTTTTTATTTACACCCATTAAATGTGTTCCCATGTCTTATCCTACCCTTAGTCATGAATCGATTTTAGGTGAGGAAGCGAGCAATCATTGGTGTCTTGGCCATGGATTTGGTCATGTATCATTGGTTTTGTCCCCCAGCGTAGCTCGTTAGTAATGACAAAATAACCCCATAATACTATGTTGTGTCAACCCATTGCCTTTTAGAATAGCTGCATCTATAGACTCTAGTGGTGGAGATTAGTATCTTTGCCAAGCCTATGATAGAATACTCGCCATGTGGCGGTTAATGATCACCAAAAAATAAACACGTGAATTATGAGAGAGAGTGTGATTTCAATTCCCTTTTCGTGAGGTGCTCGGTTTAGAATTTTCTAACTTAGGTGATTTTTAAACTCATAAATTCCAATTAATCCTGGGAGATATCTTTTTAATAATTATTTAAAGGGTCTACTTGAGGACAAGTAGGATTCAAGTGGGGGGATATTTGATAACATCAAATTGGCCTGATATTTTATATATCAAATTCCCGTGTTTATGGCCTCATTTGTATTAATATGGTACTTAATTCGTTCATACTCGTTCATATTTTCATTTCAGAGTAAATGAGGCGTTGGAGCGAAAAAGTGGTGATAAAAGGCCAAATATATGTTCTGAAGATTGATTTACAAAGGCCTATGATTTATTTGTGAAGGTTACGCCGTAACTTCTTAATAATGTTACGGCGTATTTATGATGCTTTGAAGGATACGGCGAAACCATTTCTTATGGTTACGTCGTAATAATTTATGAAGGTTGGTAGCGTTGAAATTATTACGCCGTGAGAAAGTTCGGAGTAGATAAGTTTGAGCTAACAAAGGTTACAGTAACTTCGGATAATTAATTATGAAGTAATTAATACTTGAGCATAAAGTTTGAGGTCCGAGGATTAAATGCGGCAAGTTTATAATTATTTTATCCACTTCGAGGACTAAAGAATAAATAAAGAAGTTCGAAGAGGGGCTGAATATGCAAGTTTTATAACACATTTTATGTGTTATATTTATTAAACAAACCACAAGGACCCTAGTTGCTATTTTTTGAAAGTTGGGGGATTATAGTGGAAAAAGGGAAATATTCATTTAATATATAAATTACATTCATATCTCATTGATTGACATCAATATAGGGTGCGTCTATTTTTGCCGTACGAAGGAGACCAAGAAAAGAAACAGTAGGCGCAAGGTTTTTATGGGGCAAATTCTTCGGGGTTTGCCCCGGTACTCAACTAGGGGATCGATAGCATTATCCTTTGCACGATATGTAATTATTTTCCGACTCATTTTATTATTTTGGTTTCATTATTGTTAATTATAATTTTGATTCTCAATATAATTGTTAGCGAATTAATTCTTATTGTGTTCTTAATTTTTTTTGAACAAATATTGTGTTCTTAATTAGTTGTCTTTTAATTTATTATTAGCCAATTAATTATTAGATGTTATGTCTTTGTTTATTTATTATTTTATATGAGAATTTTAATTGTCATTCCATTAGGGTATTTTGAAGATGTGGAAATTAGGTCCTGGCCTAGTTTTGATTCTTTTTATTGTTAATGCTTTTGCGTTATCAATTGTTTCTAGTGTATGCATGCATAGTTTATTGGTAGTTACCCTTGTTTCAGTAGTTTTGAATGGCGGTAGAGGCTAGTTGCTTAGGAGATATGACCAAGCTGACCTAGTGAGTGGCTGAGCGGAAAGAAGGGTAGATATGACCAACTAACGATCCTTTCTACTTGTGCGATTTGACCAACTGATCACCTATCGTTTGGATGAACTTAAGAATTAGGGGTGAGTGTTTAAGTTTAACTAGCAGGGCACTCACTATTATAAATAGCATGTAGCGAAACTTAACGACTTCGGCAGGGACCGGGAACAATTGGACTTATGAGGGGACACGACTTCTCAAGTGGTGGCATCTTTCTGATATGTTAGGCGGTGACCAAATGCGTGCTCGACTTTGACCCCACGAAACAGAATCTAGTGACATTTAGAACCCATAGCGATAGTGCGTCGGCTCTTAATGACTGCTATTAGATTACCGAATGATCCGGGTGCCATCTTGGTGAGGATTCTAAGAACTATAGGATAGGCGAATTGACCAAAGGAGTCTATCAACTTATGCCACTTGTGGATGAACTCGGTTTAAGAATTGCATCACTATCGTTCCATTAGCTTGTTTAGGAGAACCAACCCAATTGATCACGTGACACCTTAAATATTATCTATCATATCATTAAAACTTATTTATTTGACTAATTTAATTAATTAGACATTTAGGAATCAACCGTTCTTGGGGCGACCTCGGTTACCATTTCCTCACTCACATCACGATAGATACATGCCCGTTAGTGCATTTGGTAGGCCATAGGTAGACGAGTTACTATAAATGTAAAACCTGGTCAGTAAAACCTGCATCACACCCATAGATACATTATTGTTTATTGCATTTGTTTTTTGATTTAATTTATCCATGCTTAAATTACAAACTTTATTATTGCTTTTATTCATCACACCAATTTACACATGCATGTTTCACAAACATAAACGCAAACTTTATTAAACACATACATATTATATGACACTACACACTAACATTTAGAAATCAATTAGTCCCTTAAGCCTCATGGCAAACACGTCCTTATCACGAGCACTTAGATCAAATGCGTTTACCATTGTTATCATTTCATCAACTTTTGACCATCTTTTCGTTGAAGTTCCTTTAAGTGCTCGATAGTTTTATGCGCAAAAAGGTTGCCTGCGGTTTCCAGCTCTTGAATGAAACGAGCCCTTTCACTAATAACACTACCTAATCTTACAGACAATGCATTTATTTCTCGCGCTATTTCAATCTCCTCTATTGAGGCTTGGCGAAAATAAAAGGCTAACATGTCTGCCCAATTCGTAGAATTAGCGTCATTGGTCAGCTTAGCAAACTTAGGATGTATTGCCATTCTATTTTGTTGGTTCCTTTGAGTAGCGAAGCAATTAGTTTATGAAAAAATTAACATGCAGATTTCATATTTTAAATAACCCACAAAAGCATAGACTCCTTTTTCACATGCCTATTCCGCATCTGCAATCCCTACCGTCATAATTCAATCCCTCACATGATGCACAGCTGCTCCAGTATTATTGAATAATATAAAAAAAATGACAACCATTACACTATTTGTTCAGCTACATTTACAAGATTCATTTAAAATCACATGATATTATTAGTGCTTGCATTCTACATTTAAAAAAATTGGCTTTATCATTCAGCATTTGCAATGATGCATGCATGGTCTACTGTCATTGAGTAGCAGCAGCACAGAATTGCAAATTTCTTTACTATTTATGCAGCTACTTTAAAGTCCAGCCACAGATTGTCACTCAATTTGTTTTTTTCACTTACACATGCTCACAAGATCTAATGTTTTTGAACACACATTCAAAACAGGACAACCCATTGCTAATTTTGCATACCACTTTGCTCTTCTCACATTCTGCACACCTATCAAAGCCTAACATGGCAATTATTTATACAACCACTTTATCTCGGAACCACAAATCAGCACTGAACCATAGACAGTGCTATTTACCTTGAACCAACCACACACTCAAAGCAGCAGAAATCAAAATTATTGTCCATGTCCTTTCACACCTCTTAAATTCTTTACATTTATTAACCTTTAATATAAAACATAAATAAGCATTCATACACAAAAACAACGTTTTATTCATAACAGAATTGAAATACTTAGCTGAAGAAATACATTAAAATACAAGAAACTTAAAATTTACGAGGCCTTGCTACCAATATAGTTACTAATACCAGTCACCAAACCAACCAACACTAACCATTTAGATCCATCAAACCTACATGACGTTGCTTTTCAGTCCTCCCTTCACGAGCTAAATCCAAAACACCAACCAACGCAGCTAAGATATCTCCGTCTCTCTGCTGCGTCTCCAACATACACTCAACTGCATCAGGAGCAGCATCATCAAATGGACCAAAAGACTGGCCCTCTTCGATTAGTTGATCTCTTCTCTCAATGTTAGCCTCAAGATCAGCACATTTCTACCCAATGTACATGATCATTCTCTCATTCTCTCTCCATTCTTGCACAAACAGATATTTAATGCAATGCTTGAGCTTATTAGAACCACATCACTCCTTTAAATGGTCAATTTTTGGTCTTGCACCCATGATGGTTAGATGTGAGGTGAATGCAAAATGGCTCAGCAATTTAAAAAATAAAATGGTACAAAAAAAAGCAAAATAAAAACACATTCATGTTACTTAACTCATACATAAACTGCTGAGGTTTATTGATACAAACAATATTTTACAACATGAAATACAAACATGACCTCACCATAACATTGCTTCTACTCAGAAACAAGCCAACACCTAAAACCACAGAAAGCCTCGCTAATCATATTGCTCCATAGTGATCACATGACGATGCTTCTCATACATGCTTCATCGCGCTACATCAACAAGAACAACCATTGCGACCCAACAAGCGATAGTCTTTGTTTTGTGCTTCCTGCAAACATCGCGAGGCCATTACAGACTACTGAGGATAAGTTGGCTGAAACCTTCCCTCTCCATTAGCTCCCTTTTTCATAATTCTTGCTCGCACATCATCACATTTTCATTCGATTACCATAATCAGGGCCTTGATATCACACTCTTCATGCAAAAACAAAGCGGAAAGACGGTTGCAACTTATGAGAAGCATGCTTCTTCGGTTCATCAAAATTAAGTCGTTCCCATTTTTTCTCGCGCAATTGTTACCAAATGATTACTAAGGTGTAACCCCCAATGACACACCCATGTCCACTGCTTATATAGACAAGAAGTGTACCGATGTAACTATCAACTGTGACAACTCGTAATTTCAGGTCATTTTATAAACTTTAAAAGTTTCACTATTTCATCATTTATCGTAAACTACGTTTACAAGTATCAAATTCACGTAACCTTAATGGTTTAGGCTGGAATTCATGAACATATTATCAAGGACATTTCATATAGACTAGATTTAGTCTACATATCATCAATAACATCATTTCATATCGGTTCATGCATGGATTTGCATTTTTCAATTAAGCTTATTTTCTTATTAAATAGCGTTATCGCGTATTAATTATTTTGAACAATTGGTCCAATACTTCCAAAAATTATTCCGATATATTTTTATACTCATATTAAGATTGTAAAAATAATATTATGATTTTACCCGGTGTTTTAAATTTATTTCGTATATAAATCGTTATGTTTATATAATTACGACGGTTTTCTTAAATACTACACGATAAATATTTATTTCACTCAACTCATGTAAGAAATGTATTTTTATAATTTTTATGACTTCAATATATTTTATCTTAACCCGTTAAAATTTATTTTTATCTAACGCTACCCTAAATACTCAAATGTGTATTCAACTTACCACATATCTTCAAGTAACTTACACTAAACTACACTTAAACATATTTAAAAAAAAATATATATATCTAAAATATGACTAACACCCCCTTGTCGACACAAGGGGTGAGTCATGTGTGTATTGTAAAATATCTTCCAAGTAAATGCATATTACTTCACATTAATAACACATACTCAAAGATATCTCAAGGTGAAAACATTTTTCTTCCTCTCTTCTCTCTTGCAACCGGCCACACAAGGACCAAGGAAGAATCATCATAAAAATTTTCAAGACAAGAATTTAACACTCTAGTATCACTCTCTATTAAGGTTGTGCAATAAAAACCTTGAGTGATTAGGAAAAATCCTTTGTTCTCATAAACCTCATCAAGTTTACTAGTAAGCATCCATATTCATGATCATATTTCATATTCATTGTTATATTCATTTCATCATATTTGAGAAAACATGCAAGTCATATGATGTTTATACCACTTTTTCATTGATTTTAAGAGTTATATATATTTATGTCATCCTATAATTACTCCTTGTTATAAATCACTCTTGGTGATGTCTAGGAACCAATGACACCCTAAGAAGGTGTATGGTAGGATTAGAATAGCAGTTGTTTTGAATGGGTTAGAATAGGTTTGGCGAGAAAAACTCTTTCGACATGTTTTCTAAAGGGTCTGTCCTTATTTTTAAATCTGGAAAATTCGACATTGGATAAAAATTTTTGGCCTAGATATTTAGAAAATACTTTAAAAGCGGCGCTTGAGCGGATTAAAGCGGGCTATAACGAAGAAGTTATGAATTTTTCAAGTTTGGCAGCGAAAACTATTTGTTTCAGAAAATTCAGCATGTAATCTCGACTTTTTACGAGTAAAAATGAGGCTTAGGCATTATAAATTGTGTGGACTTATCAAAAATATATTAGTATATATTATTACGATTCGAGGACATATAAAGCGTAGAAAACGGACTTATAACGACAAAGTTATACACATTTTAAACAAGTTGCCGTAACTTTTATTATAAGTACAATAATATGTTTCTATTATAAGCAAATATTACGATAACAATGACCATGTTAAGGGTCGTCTTTAACATCGATGGAGTACTTTTATAGCGTGTCTTCTAGTAAAAGTAAGTTAAGCCAAGTATATTTTCCAAAATGTTCAACCGTTCGTCAAGCGGAGTTGTAACGAATAAAATACGGTCACTTAAATTTTGCCGAAAACCATTCTTAAACAATATTTTGGACAAAAATACCATACTTTACTAATATTTTTCTCCATGATCGAGACCTCTAGGATGAAAACTTAAATGCTAAAACTTTGAGATAATGATACATGCTTCCCAAAACCGTTGAGTTCGTTTCCTAACACTTTCGACGTGCACCATTTTGACTAGCTTTTGAGGCCATTTTAGTCACTTTCATGAAAATTTCAACGACATTATTTTCCGACGAAAAGTTATAATTTCACAATAAATCATTAAATGATTATCGTAAGATATCATTTCAACGTAAATACTTGTAAAGTATTTTATAACATGACGAGATATCATAAACATATATTTCGACGATAAAATTCTATTTTCAAAAGCGTTGCAAGTGGTATAGATTTCATATGAGTTTGCATGCCGACATTATAAACTTATCATAGAGCATATCATTCATAGGTCACGGTCGGAGGTTGCGCCTCATTTCATATTGCCTTTACATCATTATTATCATTTGCCTTGGTGAGTTTTTCAGGTTTCAAGTTTTACTTTATTTCAAACCTACGGGGGAGAATACATTGCACATAATTATTTTTATGCGAGCCCAAGTATATTCAAATTCATTACATTGCTTAAGTTACCTCATGCCAATTGAATGTCCCCATTATATAACATGAACCGTTAATTTCATAGAAGCGAGGGTGAGTGGATAGATCTATCAAGGTGACTCCTCCATCCGGGTTGGTGGATTCCAACTGGTTAAGCGGATGCATTTCATTTAATATCATTATTTGAGTTGTTTGGAAAAAACTTCTGTTGGTAACATCATGATCAGTCTAGTTTCGGTGTCATGGACTTATAGCAATTGTATCATTTTTGTGATATCATTGTCATACAAACTTATACTTGTGGTAGTCGTGCTAGGTCACAAGGTTTACCACACAAGCTTATAAGAAAGATAGAGAGGCGATTGAACAAGAAACCAAACACACACACACGATATAAGTAAGACCGGTTATGCGTAGAGCATATGTGAAAGGAATAACTTGAACAACCAACCTTCAAATGAAGGTTTACATAAGGTATTTATAGGCAAGGAGCTAGGGCAACACTCCTACTCCTTCCCTTTCTCCTATGGGCTTGGGCCTAAGCTCATGGGCCTTCTTCATAAGCTTAAGGCTAATAACAAACATAAAGGCCATAATAAGCTAACTATTACATATGAGTAACTAACGCTTGAATAAGGTTTAGGAGTGATTCCAACAATCTCCCCCTCAAGTGTTATTACATATAGTAACAAACACTCAAGTGTTAGTGATGAAAACGGTGAAGGCGTTGATGTAATAGTAGCTTTGGCGTCTTCTGACATTCTTCTTTCTTGTGAGAAGAATTGCCTTGATTTGAACCATCTCCCGAGTGTAGCGAGATAGTTTTCTTTGAACAGTTATGCTTTGGCGTCATCTTTAACTTTGTTCTTTGATCATTGTTCTTTGTGATGAAAGTGATAGTATGTTGTTGTGCGCATCAGTGCCTCAGGTATGCTTATTTCTCACAGTGTCTCCACGTCATTCTTCAACATGCTACACGCTCTTTTGGCGTTTGAATTCAGTCTTGATGAAGTTCTTTAAGTCTTTAACTTTGTAGATTCTTTGATTTGTGAAGAATCATTATTGTTGTGTTTGCTTTTGGATAGAACTTCCATTAGTGATGATGTTGGCGTGAGCATGAGAAGAATATACACGATCATTCCGCTCCAGAGCTTCCATAAGAAGAAAACATTAAAACGGTTAGTAATAAGCGGATTCCGACACTTACAAGTTTGAACTTCGAGAGTGTTAACAGCATAGTGTGAAAACACAACTCTAATTCTTACAAAGGCCGTTCTGGAATCGGAGTCCCACAAGTGAGATAACACGATGTACCGAAGTACACCTACGATTGAGATGAGTCGCTGAGGTACACGAAGCATCACCTCCTGACGTAGACCGTTTGAGACCACTAAGCGCAATCCACGGGGAGTTGCCGAAGCGACCTGCTGCAGGGCGTTTGATGTTGACCATGGCAGGAGTTTCCATTCAATCACTGAGGATCATAAATGTGAACCTCTCATAAATGTTCTTGACAGTTGCTAAGATCGTGAAGGACTCGATAATGTACCACTGAAATTCTTATTGTTGAATATCAAGTGATGAAATGTCAAGTGTACCTAAGAGATCTTTTGATGAATCTCGTGGCTCTAGACTCAATAGTGCGTTTTGGTTTTCTGGAGCGGAGACTAGGGAGAGGGTCTCCTTCTTCAATACCGGCGATCTCTAAGAGAAAGCCAATAGTTTACGTAGGGTTCCCTGTGAGAATGAAACAAGCTTCTCTTGAGAGAAACTTGAGTGGTTAAGAAGGTTTAGTGCATGCGTCCTTTGGGTCCATGGCGACTTTTAATCTTCAATACCGGTCACTAAGTGACAACTAGTAGCATATGAATTGAACCCGATTATGCGCCTAAGTTGAATAATCGGGGGCTATTTCTTTTCAGCTTTTTCTTTGCATTTCTTTTTAATTCTTCAACTCCTTCTTTCTCCGATTCTCATTTTCTCCTTTTTACAATCATACCTAAGGACTTCTAAATACTAACTATTTGTGGTGTCCTTGGGTAGATCCCTCCTCACTGGCGGATCATAGCACGGTTATTCCTAACCTTAGTCACCTTATAACTCCATGACTAACCTATGTTGCCATAAAACCCTTTGTTGTGAAAAATCTCTCAAAGTGTTTGTGAATGAAAAACATTTTAGTACCCCTGTTGAGATAAGATTTTGCATAAATACTCCCCTCCACATGTGCTTAAGAGTTTTAACGGTTAAAATGCACAATGAGGAAAGAGCGCGCACATTTTGAATTGATCAACTCAAGATAGACATTCCCCGGCGAGACACGGTTACGTGGCATAGTTAAAGAGTTGCATTGTCGGCTTTTAGGTGACAATTAGCTCTAATAACTACCTTGAAGGTGTAGACAATCCTCGAAAGGTTGTCAAACCCGTCAGTGTTCATGTCTACCAAGAGTTTCTCGAATGGTACATTCTACTCAGACAAGTCCTTTCGAGACACGTTTACATCACTAGCGAACTAGCTTGAAATTATTACTCGTCCCGGACAAGTCTTTTCGAGTTACTGACAGTTAAGATCTCGTCAATTCTTGGGTTAAGTCTATAGCACAAAGATTCATTTGCATTTACACAACATATTTCTTATCACGTATTTTCTCCCCCTCAAAAATGGCATATAAAATGTTATTTTTGAAAAGTTGAGAATAAATATGACCATTTTGAGTGTTGCGGGAAGAATGACCACTGTGAACAAGTTTTGAACAAAGTTTTAATTCAAGTACTCCCCTCAGGTGTTTATAAACGGTTGAGGTTTTGAAAATCATAAGGGAAAGTACTTGTGCTTTTGAGCAAAACCTTGAAAAATGAAAGGTTTGATAGGTTTTACTCAAAAGTAAGAAGCTTTCGCTCCTTATATAAGGATTGTGGCACTGAAGCGTACCACAGGGTCCTTTATTTACAAGTACGGGTTGTACACTGTAATGTGTGCACAAGCCATTGACATAAGTCAAACAGACAAAATCACAATCAAGAAAGTTAATAGTGTAGATGATTACGGACGATCAACTACTTTTAGGGGCGTTGGAAAGTCAGAATCGAAAGTTTGGTCATCCTCCAACATAGCTCTCCAACCGTTGCATCTGATCCCGATGAATCAAACATTCATCAATCCTAGTGATTAATCAACGAACATCCTTGCGATCCTTTGAATTCCATCTCTTCGTGTGAATTATACCCAACTCAATGTCCTTCAATCGATATGACAATCCATATCGAACCATCTCCAGAGTGGCGTCTTAGAACTTAGTGAATTTCATCGAAAGCCATGAAGCAAGTATGATGATTTTCACTTTGGTAGACAAACCCAAACTTGTGTTTATGAACGATTTTGTATTGAGGTTCTTGATTGATTCCGATGAAGTGTAGAATTTAGGTAAGATTCGACCAGGGTGAAGAACTTCAATACGCTCTTTGATTTGAAGCGTATGAAAACAAGGAGTGCAGAAATGTACTTGATTTAAATTACGGTTGAGGTTACGGTTAGGGCTGGTATGTCGTGATCCTCACTACCAGTGTATGTAAAGTGATCAACGGTTTTCTCCATTGGTGGTGTGGTTTCGAATCCCGGTTGATCGGATGATGGTGGTGTAGCTTGTTGTGTAGTGGTGATAACATGCTTAACCATTTATCGAATCATGGGATGGAGTTGCCTTCTTAACATATTTTGTTGTTGACATAGGTGTTTCTTATGTTGATGGAGATGATGATTGAGATGATGATTTGGGTTTGGTGGAAGTGTCAAGAGGTGTTCCAGAAGACTGTTGAGGTTTGTGTATAGGATTGTCAACTATGTAGTTGTCCGATTCCTTCTTTAACTTTTCCTCCTCACTCTAGCACTTCTTTTGCCTCTTTTCGAATCATTTCCTCTTCAGCCGCCAAATTATCATCATTAGGGACTCTTTCATCCTTATCATGATCGTAATCTCCTTCGTCATATATTTCCACATTTTCACCATGCTTTTCTTCTTGCGGTTGTTATAGTTGTTGTTGTGGTTGCTTCATTTCAACAGTAGTAGTGACATGACACCCGATCCTTACCGGGTTGATTAACGGATCGGATGGGGTAAAGAGATGTTTGCAATGGATCTTCCATAAGTGGAGGACTCTTGCTTGACCCTCCTACGGGTTGATTAGGAAAGGTTGAAGCATGGAATTCCATCCATTTCGCTTTAATGTCTTTGAAATTGTATTACCTCATCTATTGAATCATACTCATCATTAGGATGACTTTGTGAACATGAATTTGAATGGATGTAGCAGAAGGATGTCCACAACAAATCTGCAAGATGATTATGAGCATATGAAGTAGTTGAAGATGACACGGAGATAGTTCTTGCCAATTGTTTTGTCGTATCTAGCTTGGAATGTGTTTGCCATCGAGAGCTCAGTTGGGGCATTGATGTTTGCTTGATTTGCAGCCATTTCATGATCTGAAAGTCATTAGACAAAGAGACAGACATATGGAAACACAATGTGTTTGTATTAGTCTGATTTATTATCTAATTACTTGTATGATGGTAACATGTTTATGTTAGTTACAAGTCCTAAGTCACATTAGTCCAAATGTATGAAGTTGATGTGATAAGTTACGTGAACATGTTAATTTTGAAATTTCAAAGAGCAATAATTCACTTAACACACAACATATTAACTTTTGTAAGCATATGAAACATCGATATTTGTGACCTATGCGTAACATTTAACAAGTAACATATGCGTGCGGGAAAAGTAGTGAACAATGGGTTATGAGTAACAAGGATCCTTATGCGTAGAAAGGAGCTTGTAGGAGTAAGCTAAAGCGTAAGACCAAGCTTAGGCGTAAGAGTTTCTTGCGCATAAGACAAGTTCAAAGGCTTTAAGCTTACGCGTAGGGAAAAGCTAGATGTTACGCGTCTGCGGTTTACTCGTAAGAGCAAAGCTTATGCGTAACAAGCCTTGTTCTGAATATCTTTCCAAGATACGTAATCCATGTAGACCTTATGCGTAAGAGCGTAAGATTACTCTTAGGCGTGACCTTTACGCATAAAGTATTCCTTAAGCGTAACGGTTTGAACACCTAAGATTCGACATTACGAATAATTAACCAGGTAAATATAAACATGAAAACTTGATTGCAGTTAACTCCAAACATCTTTTAGATCACAAAACAAGCATAAGAACATATCAGATACACCACGAAAGACTTAGGAGTAAAATTACTTAAACCTAAACCCTTAATCTCGTGTAAGGGATATAGCTACACAAATCAAACAAGAATGTCTCAGGAGTGTCCTAGATGTCATATGAGTGCAATGGAACAAGATTTAACACATTTCCACCACAGAATCAAAAGATTTATGGGAAATGAACCCTAAAAAACCTAAAACTTAAGTTCTTACGGTTTAGATGTTTACGGGCTAATTTAAAGGTTAAACAAACATGCATATAAACTTATTCTAACACTTTCTTGACTACCTAATAACATATCACATAAAAGAAAAAACCCTAGATGGCCAAGAACCTAGAATTCAAATTTATGAAATTTAAGATTCAGGATGGTTTTGGACGATTGAAACAAGTTTAATAGACACTAAGAAAGGTTTTAACACAACTCATTTCAATCCAAACACTTTTATGCATAAACACTCAATTCGTTCGTGTGAACAATTTTCCAAAATCAATTTAAAGAGTTTTAACCGTTGGATTTGAAAGAATTTTAGAAATCCTTGTTTATCATCTTGATTAAACAGTTTAGAACTTATAGATTATGAAAAACTTGAACGGTTTAGAAGATTTGATTTGGGCGTTTGATCTGGTGGTTTAGGAGTACATGAATTAATTTGCCAAGTTGACACATTCAGTCCCTCAACCTTAAAGAGGTTCCAACCAAGATCCTTTAACTTCCGTTTAGGTAAGACAAAACATTTGTAAGGCAAGAAACTTCACGATACCCCCCCTCGACTTTTGAAATAATGAAATGGTTAAAACATTTGAGTCAGGAAAGTATATGACAAGAAACGTATCCACCATTTTAGAAGAAACAACATAATTTTGAAAACATGGAAGTACAAGGTTTTATGAAACCGAAAAATATTTACTTTCTCCCCTCAACACTTGTTAGGAAAAATAGTGAAAGATTTGATAGAACAAAGTGTTGATTGAAGATTGTACTTGATGTTTGAAATAATTTAGATAGAAGAATGTTTTTGAGATTTTCTGATTTTATATTTTTATATTTTGTTTTTGAAAAATATTTACAAAAGATTTTTGTTTGACAGGTTTTAAGGCTGTTTTAGGAGGTCTTCTAATTCCTCTTGAGTCAAACACCTCATACCAATCCGGTGGACCAACTCATTAAACCTAGCGGGGGGGCAAGGCTTTGGTGAGAAGATCACCAATTGGTATTACGTACCCACAAAATATATTTCAACAGTACCCTGTTCCACGTGATCCTTGATGAAATGATATCGAAGATCGATGTGCTTTGATTTAGTCTTTGGCTGGTTGCGCGAGATGCAATGGCACTCCGATTGTCGCGATACATCGGGATTCTGTCAAATACGTAACCATAGTCTTTGAGTTGTGTTCTCATCCAAATGACTTGAACACAACACGCCGTATGCTACATATGCCGGTTGAGAAGGCGATGTACAATCCGCTTTTTGATTGCCATGATACCAGTTTATCACCAAGAAATTGTAAAGCTCCTGAAGTACTTTTCCGTGAGTCTAAGCATCTGCGTGGTCGCGTCTGAAAAAGAGATTAGTTCAAAACCAGTCCCGGATACGAGATCCCCAAGTTAATGGTTCCCTTTATGTATCGGAGGATTCTTTTAGCCTCAGAGAGGTGGGTTTCAGTTGGTGCGCGATACGAGAGCAAAGATATCACGGCAAAGACAATATCAGGTCGCTGTTGTTAGATACATGAATGACCCAATAATACTACGGTATTTTGTAGGGTCCACCAATTTCCCATGTAAATCAGCGTCTAGCTTCTTGGTATGAGCCATTGGTGTGGCATAGGTGTCACGGTTTTGCATTCCAAATTTGTTTAACAATTCAAGGGCATATTTGGACTGACTCAAGAAATACCACGGGGTGATTGATGAACTTGCGGTCAGAAAGAGCGTGAGTTCACCCATCATGGACATTAAAATTTTTCTTCATTAGTTTTGCAAAAGCGATTGAAAACTTTTTATGTGTAGACCCAAAATGATGTCATCCACGTAAATTTGAACAATTAAGATATGTGCCCGTGATATTGTATAAAAAGAGTTGGGTCAACCGAACCTTTGGTGAAATTATTAGCAATGAGGAAAGATGATAACTTGTCGTACCATGCCAGAGGTGCTTGTTTGAGACCATCTGAGCTTTGTTAGGTTGTAGACGTGATTCGAACTTCGGGATCAACGAATCCATCTGGTTGGGTGACATAAACCGTTTCTTTAAGTTGTCCATTGAGAAGCCAGTTTTGACATTCATATGATAACTGTCATATTCATATGAGCTGACGAGGAAATATCGACGACCTCAAGGCGAACAGCAGAACAAAATATTCTTCAAAGTCAATACCCTCTTTCACGGCGTGACTTATTTACGATAACATTTCCTTGGCATCCAATTTGTTTTCCAAATCCATTTGAGACCAATGGCGTAGACCCCTGTTGGTCTTTCAACCAGTTCCCATACTTCCAGACGTTTGAATTGGTTGAGTTCTTCTTGCATGGATTCAATCCGGTTGTCTTTTGTCATTGCGTCTTTGATGTTTTAGGTTGAATTGGAGCAGTGAGTGCATAAATGCAATGTTCACCGTCGTGTGAAAGCGTTGTCTAAATGACGATGGTTGATTCGGGTTGCCAATAATGTTTTTCAGAGGATGGTCTTTCGTCCATCTATGTGTGGAGGGTTGATGTCGGTATACATTGTGCAGATTTTGAGGATTCAAATGGCTTGTTGAAGATTCTGCGACATCAGGTGCAGCAGTCTCATTAGCAAGCGGGTTAAAGAACGCATTTGGATCAAAATCTGCAGGTGGGGGTACTTCATTGAACATCATCGGTGGTTCATCATTGTTGGGCGGTTTGTTCAAGCTGTTGTGTTGGAGTCAACGGTGGTGCTTCTTCAAGTAGTTGTTGTAGCAGGTGTATCGAGGGATAAGAGTATTATCGAGGTTGAGCAGCGAGAAAGCGGATACACGGAGCGTTCATCAATATCGTCACTGACGGTAGACAAATAACCTTTCCATTTGTTGACGGTGTAAGTGAGGGCTTTGTTGGTGATGATGGGGTTTGGAGGAAGTTTAATTTGTGACCGGGTTCTAAGTTGTTTACTCGAAGCCAGAAACTACGTAAGTTCATAAAAATGAGCATGAATCGTAAATAACAAAACCTAAAGAACCTTATCACTCATTGATCGTAGTTTCCTGGAGTGAGCATTGGAGGTCTATCATGTGATCCAGCCTCATGAATTGATTGTTGGTACGCTTAAAGCTTCAATCTTTTGCAAACCAAATGGGTTCCTTCATAATGTTCCTTGATGGATGTAGATTGAAGTCATTTGTGTGGTTGGCGAACTTGAAGACTTGGTGGTGGTTGAACCATTTGAGGTTGTGGATTTAGGCAAGTTGTGGGTATGTTGTTGGTTAAATTGTTGTTGATAAATTGCTTGTTGATTCCATTGTTGATGTTGTGGAGTTAGTTGTTTTGGGCGTTGTTGAGGATGAGGATAAGTGTAAGGAAATAGTTAGAGTATGGTGGTTGTGACATGGACTTGTGTTGGTAAAAAAAATGGATCTTTGTAGTCGAATGAACCTTTGTTGATGAAGTATCATTAGGCGTAGAAATCACAATAGCCAAGTAACACTTATGCGTAAAACACCAAAGTTCTGCGTAACAATCAAGAGTTCTAGCGTAGATTTAGCTTTCGCAGGTAAGTAGAGAAAAGATGCTAAAGTTATGCGTAGACACAAAGTTATGCGTAGAAAGTTAGGCGTAGGATTATCTTATCGTAAGGCGAGGCTTGGTAAGATAAATCTTAAGCTTAGGATTTCTCGGCGTAAACTATGCTTATGCGTAATTTTAGGGTTTTATCCCAAGTGATCTTTACACTTCCGCATTGCAAAAGATATCCAAAGTCGGCGATATTTAGGACTTATCCAAGTAAGAAAACCGCGGGTAAACCCGCGAAAATGAAGATCAAACCAGGAAAGACTTAGCGTAGTTTTAGGGTTTCCTACTGCGTGAGTTTACATAAATTTGATATTGCTCAAAGATGTTCTACCGGTTTTTGTGTGTGATGAAATAGCTTCAAGATCACCAAATAACACAAGAATGTGAGATTTGATGAACCAAACCTTCTAAAACATTCACGTGTTGAACTATACCCACGAATAAAAACTAGCTCAAAACAACGATCCACGCATAAAGTTTGAAACTTTTTGCCAAAAACAAGTATTTTAACACCTTAAAGCGTTGAAAGTACAAGAATCTTGGATTAAAAGTGTAAAACAAGTTTTGAAGCGAACCAAAAGAACCGCGTTATCTTTACGCGTAAGACCCAAAACCAAAAAACTTCAAAACAAAAGTGTGCACCAATATTAGGCGATTGATACCCTTGTTAGGTCACAAGTTTTACCACACAAGCTTATAAGAAAGATAGAGAGGCGATTGAACAAGTAAACCAAACACACACACACACGATATATAAGTAAGGCTGGTTATGCGTAGAGCATATGTGAAAGGAATAACTTGAACAACCAACCTACAAATGAAGGTTTACATAAGGTATTATAAATGAGGAGCTAGGGCAACACTCCTACTCCTTCCCTTTCTCCTATGGGCTTGGGCCTTAGCTCATGGGCCTTCTACATAAGCTTAAGGCTAATAACAAACATAAAGGCCATAATAATAAGCTAACTATTACATTATGAGTAACTTCACACTTGAATAAGGTTTAGGAGTGATTCAACAAGAGTAAGTATCTACATATACATAAACTCTTTGAACTCACTCAACCTTTGTGTTGACACTTTTAGCAATGTATTTTCGGGTAACTAAGGCATTCACTTCATGGCATGCATGTGGACATGTCATAGAGTCATGATGGCAGCGTCTCACATGGGATTTATACATTTTAAAACATCGTTTGACTTGTACCAAACTTATTTTACACTTTTATGTTGATTTCATTTGGGACCTATATTTTGTAAACTCTGATTATTTATTAAATCAGCGATGTATTTTCCAAAGCGACACTTTAGGTGGTTGATATAGCTAATGATTGTGGTGCTATGACGGTCAACTCCCGGAATTCCATTCATTTGCAAGGTAATTTGGGGGTGTGACAGTTATTGTATCGAGCTTAGGTTATAGAGAACTAGGTTGCATCATTGACCTGAACTATAACTACATCATCATAGCATCTCATTATTTCATCATAAGTGCATAGTCCTTATACATGCGGTTTCCAGCTTTTACATTTTACGAGTTATTGCTTTCATTTCAAAATCGATTGTCCATAGATGCCTTCAAATACCCATACATCACACTCATCACTTTGACATGGAGAATGCCAATCATTCCATTACAATTTTAACATTAGTTACTCAACAGATAACATGGATGATGAAGTGAACCCTTTAGGAGGACGAAGTTGCACACACCATCGCGATCACTATTGATTCAAGTATTAGGATTCAGGGACAATTTTTATCATTCCGTTGGGATAGATTATACCATTTGGTAGAACTTATAGGTTTAGTCCTAATGAACCTATTTTCTTAACTTCGCTAGGATTTTCATTATCATCATTGTCATCGGTACATCCGTGGTTCCATCACGTCTCATAGAGCACTACTCATACACTGACTTGCAGCTTGGGAAGCGTGCATGATTTGACACACCATTATCATTTATCACTAAGACTATAGACACTACACAGTCTCATAGGTTTGAGGACTGTGAGATTTCTAGGGCTATTAACGCTAGGCAGCCTACTCTACACACTTGAAACGATTTGACCATCAAGGAGCAGAGATATGGAATACCTTTCAATCTTATGCAATCTTTATCCTTATTATCTCACAATAATCACAACCTTTGTTTATTTCATTCCATATTCCAAGTGCCCAATTTTCAATCATTTCTCGATGATACACCACTATCTTACTAGGGGTTAAGCCAACTTTATTCTTGACCAATTTGGAGACTATTATCATTCTATGAGGTTTCCCAGTGTATCCTACAAACCATTCAACAAATTATATTTCAAGTTACTTTGCTACTACTTCATAACATTATTTCACTTAATTTTATTTCAAGCTATTCTACACTATCTTAGAAACATTGTTTCATAAAGTTTTAAAACAAGTTGTTTCGTTACCACCCTATCAATTGGCTTTCAGTCATTTTATCAACTATTTAATACCATCAAAATGCGGCTTGATTTTCATGATTACTCTGAAAATTATTGAGCCATTATCTTACAAAACAAACGTTGAATACCATAAAACTTGGGAGGAACATAATATTATTTCAACAAAACCAAGCATCACATCATTTGTCCTCGATTATACATGGCCAGATCACCTATGTATAATTCAGGAAGAATTATGTCATGAAAGTAACAAGCATCATTTCAAATCTCTTAAAACAATCTTCATAAAGCAAGGCTTTGTAATGGATAAATTGTTCATAAACATTTTGTTACACACTCTATAAAACTGCATGCATTCATCCCTCACTCAGCCGATAAGTTAGAATTTGAGAGTGACCTTTTTAGGAAAGAAGCTTATACCATCTGAGGAGGATTCCTCGATACAAGAAAACAATGAAAGCATTCTAGGATTTCGGGATTACCAACAAGGACTAGAAGTAGGTGGCGAGATCTTTCAAACCTAACAAAAATATCAAGACATCATGAGACATTAGAACCACTATTTTTGGACTAGAAGCCAAATTATATCATTTCAAAAGTACTAGCTAGACTGAGTTACAAGATTTAGATACAGAAGTATACACTAAGCAACATCATAGGGATAAACCAAGTCTTCTAAATGAGACTACAGAACATTTCACTAAACATGGCCTCAACAATATGTGAACTTCCCTACAATGAGTTTCCCTTAAAGGAAAATTTGGTTAAATTTAGGTTATCGATATAAACTTTCCCTAAGGCATTGTGTTCTCTAGAAATTACAGATAGCCTCACTTTCATATCAAGAGATGCAACATGTTTGAACATATCGGACAATCAATGACTTTCCATCTACAAGTGAAATTAGAACAAACATTCTTCGACATAGTATGAGATGATATCTATTTTCTTACTAGCATGATAGCAATATAAGTGATGAAATATTTTAGAAGCACTCAACATTGGGACAAATCTTGAAAATCAATCACTACACCACATCACTTGAATATTTAAGGTTTTGCGACTTTACAACATAGAGCATGGAAACACTTCGATAATTAAACAATAAACATTTTAGTCATGGAGACTAAACACCTTAGGCAAGTAAGATTCAAATCATGACATTATTTGGAGTGAAGGAAGCGGGAATTACAATTGTTACCCATAATCTATTCTTTTCAATAAGGTCATTTTTATTGAGACTTAACAAAATTTGTACGAGACACGTAGTATCAATTTGGGTTGTACATAATGTAAGGAAGCCGATTTTCCTTAGATTTCTAGCAATCATTTCAATCTTTCCATGGAATCTATTAGGACATGAGTATCACCTATTATCCTCAGCTCAATGGTTAGAGTGAGAGAACAATTCAAACATTTGAAGATATGCTCAAAGCATGTGTGATATTCTAAAAATGATTAGGTAAATCATTCTTCATCGAACAAGTTCCTTTACAACAATAGTTATTACATGAACATATTGACTACACCATTTGAGGCACTCTAAAGGTCGAGGGTGTCAATCACTTATTTACGGGTCAAAACCAGGAAAGTCCAACTCACTAGTCAATGACTCATTCATGAAACAACAAAGTGATCGATGCGGATCAAAATCGGTTACAAATAACAACATATAGCTAGATAAGCTACGTCGTATCGACGCAAAATATTGGAAGTATGTTCCATAAGTCGCAAACCATTGGAATTTCAAGTTGGCAACAAATATATGTTCAATGTCCCGTCTTGGAAAGGCGTAGTACGATTTAGAAAACATGGGAGACCAATGCGACTCAAATACCCTCATCTTTTCTAAGTAACGAATCTTTGGACGAGAATTCAAGGATGAATTCATTTTTGGTTAGGCGAATGTGACAACTCGTAATTCCAGGTCATTTTATAAACTTTAAAAGTTTCACTATTTCATCATTTATCGTAAACTACATTTACAAGTATCAAATTCGCGTAACCTTAATGGTTTAGCTGCGAATTCATGAACATTTCATAAGACATTTCATATAGAATAGATTTAGTCTACATATCATCAATAACATCATTTCATATCGGTTCATGCATGGTTTGCATTTTTAATTAAGCTTATTTTCTTATTAAATAACGTTATGCGTAATTAATTATTTTGAACAATTGGTCCAATACTTCCAAAATTATTAGATATATTTTTATACTCATATTAAAATTGTAAAAATAATATTATGAGTTTACCCGGTGTTTTAAATTTATTTCGTATATAAATCGTTATGTTTATATAATTACGCGGTTTTCTTAAAATACTACGATAAATATTTATTCAGTCAATTTTTGTAAGAAATGTATTTTTATAATTTTTATGACTTCAATATATTTTATCTTGACCCGTTAAAATTTATTTTATCTAACGCTACCCTAAATACTCAAATGTGTATTCAACTTACCACATATCTTCAAGTAACTTACACTAAACTACACTTGAACATATTTAAAAAAAAATATATATATCTAAAATATGACTAACACTTATTAGAGCACAAGGGTGAGTCATGTGTGTATTGTAAAATATCTACAAGTAAATGCATTTTACTTCACATACAACACATACTCAAACATATCTCAAGGTGAAAACATTTTTCTTCCTCTCTTCTCTCTTGCAACCGGCCACACAAGGACCAAGGAAGAATCATCATAAAATTTTTCAAGACAAAATTTAACACTCTAGTATCACTCTCTATTAAGGTTGTGCAATAAAAACCTTGGGTGATTAGGAAAAAATCCTTTGTTCTCATAAACCTCATCAAGTTTACTAGTAAGCATCCATATTCATGATCATATTTCATATTCATTGTTATATTCATTTCATCATATTTGAGAAAACATGCAAGTCATATGATGTTTATACCACTTTTTCATTGATTTTAAGAGTTATATATATTTATGTCATCCTATAATTACTCCTTGTTATAAATCACTCTTGGTGATGTCTAGGAACCCATGACACCCTAAGAAGGTGTATGGTAGGATTAGAATAGCCTCGGAGTTGTTTTGAATGGGTTAGAATAGGTTTGGCGTGAGAAAAACTCATTTCGACAAGTTTTCTAAAGGGTCTGTCCTTATTTTCGAAATCTGGAAAATTCAACAGTGGATAAAAATTTTTGGCCTAGATATTTAGAAAATACACTTTAAAAGCAACGAAGGTACGGAACGGATTAAAACGGAGCTATAACGAAGAAGTTATGAATTTTTCAAGTTTGACGGAAAAACTATTTGTTCAGAAAATTCAGCATGTAATCTCGACTTTTTACGAGTAAAAAATGAGGCTTAGGCGTTATAAATTATGTCGACTTATCAAAAATATATTAGTATATATTATTACGATTCAGGGCATATAAACGTAGAAAACGGACTTATAACGACAAGTTATACATTTTAAACAAGTTGCGTAACTTTTTATTATAAGTACAATTATATGTTGCTATTAGGCAAATATTACGGCCAACAATGACCATGTTAAGGGGTCGTCTTTAACATCGATGGAGTACTTTTTATAACGTGATGTCTTCTAGTAAAAGTAAGTTCGCCAAGTATATTTTCCAAAATGTTCAACCGTTCTTCAAGCGGAGTTGTAACGAATAAAATACGGTCACTTAAATTTTGCCGAAAACCATTCTTAAACAATATTTTGGACAAAAGTATCATACTTTACTAATATTTTTCTCCATGATCGAGACCTCTAGGATGAAAACTTAAATGCTAAAACTTTGAGATAATGATACAAGCTTCCCAACACAGTTGAGTTCGTTTCCTAACACTCGACGTGCACCATTTTACGACTAGCTTTTTGAGGCCATTTTAGTCACTTTCATGAAAATTTCAACGACATTATTTCTGACAGTTATAATTTCACAATAAATCATTAAATGATTATCGTAAGATATCA